>JAYKAV010003131.1:0-73646 GCA_035582835.1 Phoebastria nigripes | reverse complement strand
TATCTTAACTACCCAGGGATGTTCAAGGTACTGACAAGTTGTTGTAACAAAGGAGAAAACATCATAGAGGAAGKTGCCATTCTGTATTTCCTCCTTAAAAAGCTCCTCAKAGGAAGAGGTATAATTGCTAATTGTCTCCAAGAGGTGGTTCTGAGTCAGGGAACAACTTGAGTCGGGGAACAACTTGAGTCAGGGAACAGATAGGTAAATGACTAATGTAATCTGTTGACTCAGATACGATATACTATTGTAAGCATAGTAGATAGTTTGGCCAGAACGTTGTAATCCTATTGCAAGCATGAGCTGTGTAGATAACAGGAACCTATGATAATAAGTTCCTGGAAATAATTATAATAACCCCGCCTTTTCCCAGAACTAGTTGTAATAGCCCAGCCTATGGTAATGAATATGCATGTTGTAACGAAATAAAGAATCGCTTGTCTCGTAATCCAGTGTGCAAGATAGGAGGAGCGATCCSCCTTGCACCCRGCRCTGTAATAAACATACCTGCTTTATAACTCTTTTGAGTTGTGAAGTTTGTTTCCGCACGTCAGTACCCAAAGTACAGTAGCGGCTTCAGTACAACACCCAGATACTAAATAATGCCCAATGCCAGCATTTTAATAACAAATCTCCCCGGCAAAACATCACCAATCACTGCAGAGCACAGCAAACCGCAGAAACCAACACCAATCTTTAACATGTACAGCAAAAACAAGAGCATGATGCAGGTCAGAGAAACCAATATGGTGACCAACAACTGTTAACAGATATAAATTCCTTAATATCCTCTAGTTAATCTGTTGTTATCTCAAACCCTTCGAGCCCCATGTTGGGCACCAAAAAGGACTGTCGTGGTTTAACCCTGGCAGCACCTAAACACCACGCAGCCGCTCGCTCACCCCCCCACTCTGGTGGGATGGGGGAGAGAATCAGGAGGGCACGAGTACAAAAACTCACGGGTTGAGATAAAAACAGTTTAATAATTGAAATAAAACAAAGTAGAACAGTAATAATAACAGTGGTAACAACAACAATAATAGAATATACAAAGCAGGTGATGCACAATGCAACTGCTCACCACCCGCCGAACCGACGCGTGCCCGAACCGACGCATGCCCGAAACGCGCGAGCCCATCCCCGAACCCTGAGCCCACACACACACACACTCAGTTTTTATACTGAGCATGACGTCACATGGTATGGAATACCCCATTGGCCAGCTGGGTCRAACACCCTGGCTATGCTCCCCCCGCCAGCTTCCCATGCACCTGGCAGGGCATGGGAGGCCAAAAAGCGCCCCCCCACCCCCCCACCCCCCCGCCCCCGTGCAAGCACCACCCAGCAACACCCAAAACATCAACGGGCCATCAACACTCCTATTATACCAAACCCAAAACACAGCACACACGCACCAGCTACTGGGAGAAAGTTAACTCTGTCCCAGCCAGAACCAGGACAGCTGAAATGACTGACCTAAGAACATAAGCATCCCTTCTTACTTGGCCATTTGAAAACTTATTCCATAAACTTGTGTCATTTTATAATTTAAATTCTATTTAATAAAACTCTGCAGTGCCTAGGTCCTAGAAAGCCGTATGTTTGCACCAGAATTTAACACTGATGTGTAATTGACTAAAGCCTCCTCAACAGAAAAACTGACATATATTTAATTCACAGTTCACTGAATTTTCAAAGAAGCTTCTGACCATTAAAGAGAAATTACAGTGCTGTCAGTGGGTGATTTCTCTGCATCCTAATAGCTACAGTAATTTCTCTGTGGTTAAAAATCCAGTCTGAATATGTTCCCCTGGCCCCTGGACAGTTAGTTCTGTTAACAGCTTCCACATCCAATAATATTGCAGTTTCCTTCAATTTTATTACCTCCACAAATCTTCCCAGGAGATATCTAAGCAACAGATTCATCACCTCTTGATTTAAATGTATCACAGGTTCTTCTTTGCAATCCTCAAAAGCAGAAGAGGCCCAGTGGAAGAACAGCTGAAGGAGCTTAGTCCCTGGGATGTTAAAGTACTTCATACCATCTATCATCTCTTTGTATAAGGAAACTCTGGCCATGTATAAAATACAGACAAACTACATCAGCCCTCTTCAACTTGATTGATCACAATGGACAGGATTTATTTGTGTAACTGTATATTCTTTTTATTTATTTACTAGTCCTTTTTTAACAACCTGTAAACTATGGGAGCACATGATGGTAGTACAAAAATACGAAAAAAATCTCAGAAATTAAAATGGTTAGCCATCAGGAGTTTACCACACTGATCTGTGGGTGGAATTCAGCTGCCAACCCAGCAAGGTCTGAGACACATGGGACTGCACAATAAAAGATGGCCCAAGAGAGACCCTCATCCTTCTGGAATGTCATCTAAAGACCAGGCTGATTGCACTACAGCATCTCAAATAACTTTAACACATTAGCATTTAGGTAACTGAATGCCACCTCTTACTTGCATACTAGTATGGCTGTCAAATATTAGAGACAACGTCTTTCAATTCACGTGAAAACTCTTCCTTGCTGAGGATTTTTGAAGTCTTTAATGCCTAGATATAACAAGAACTTTTACTCTGTAAGTACCTAAGCACCATTGCTGTATGAAACTTTAATGCTCTTTACTGACAGTGAGTTTATTCTATATTATATTTGAGACAAATATTTTATTATTTCCTTACATTGTTTCAACTGTTTAACCCAGCTAAGGTTTGGTTTTGTTCCTTTCCACTTAACATATTTTAAAAATAGATTTGTACTGCTGTTTCGCTCTTTGCAGGACAGATAAAAATAGCAGATAAGTTCATAGCCGATAAAGGTTAATATAACTGCTTTGTTAAGAGTTTCATTTGCAGTTTGTTAGCCTAAATGTCTAATATGAGAATATCAGTGTCATCTCTTATGAGGATATTTGTAAATGAGTTTAATGTTCTAGTTGATTGAAATAGCTGATTAAAATAGCATGCTCCCAGATTGCTCTTCTTGGGGTGGAAATATTTAAATATTTACCTAATAAATATTTAACCTGTATGATTATAAAGCAGAGCACTTTCACCTTCATCTACTACTTTTTTTAAAAAAAAAGAATGTTTAAATATTTGCTCATGGACTTTAAGACTACTAACAGGTACAAAAAATGTGACAGACACTAGAAGCAAATATAGGAATAAATGATTCTTTTTATGAGCTCTTCCAGTGACAAGGGCATTCTGCATGAGGTAGTTTTCAAGGTCTACTTTTGCTAGCTAAATAGAAAATAGGGCTATATAATCCACATGAAGGTGTAAGATTTGGCAGTGACATATTTGTATGAATCTGGTTGTCTGGATGTGTTTTTTCCAGAAATGGCTAGGGGAACTTCTTTGCAAGTATATCACAAATGAGTATTCAGTTTATCAAATGCTTTTTTGGTACTGATTTGAAAAGTAAATTATTTAAGAATTTTTGCTATATGTGTACATACATGTTTTGTGTGTGCCTTTGTGTGTGCATGAGTGCACATGTATGCACAGTGCACAGCATAACAGAACTCTAATCCCTAACTGAAGCTTTGATGTTTTATTGCAATACGAACAGAAAATAATAAAAATTTGTAGACATTAGTGGCTGAATACTAAGAGCTGAACTTCCTCCAAGAACAATCACAACAGTCCAGTTTATGCAAAATTTAAACTCAGAAGGGTTAGAGAGGAGTGAAAGCGAATCATCCTCTGCTTTAAGCTGTGTAGTTAGATGGATATCGATTTGCAGCAGCTGAGAATTTGGTTCATTATAATTTCTGAAGCCTTATTACTTCTGTAATAATCTGACACCATGCTTGCAGGTTTACCAAGCCCCATGTTCTTCTTGGCCCTGGGGCAAGGCAGCTGTGAGGTGCCTGTGCGCCTGTTCCCGAAGGCAGAGGTGTCAGCTGCCAAGGATTCTGGAGCCGGTCTAATCCCCTCTCTGAGCTGGAAATGCTGTCACGTAATTTCTGCAAGTAAATGAAAGATTGAAAAGCTAGGGCTTTTGGCTTGTCAGCAATGCTAAAACACTGTCATGCAGAAAAAAGGGGACAAAGGTTGTGTCTCAACAGAATGTGTAATCAGCAGAGCATCTCTAGGGGCCTAAATATAAATTTAGGTACAAGCAGATTTAGGCAACATTAGAGTGATACTGTAACACAGTTTAATGAACACTTACTTAAATTTAACAACAGAGTGATTTTACCAAACAGGATCAGAGACCTTATTATGTATAAATAGAGGGAACATCAAAACGAAGAAATTGCCTCTCTGGATCAGGTCAGTATCGTGTCTGGCATGGTGGCGTGAGCCTGACAGCAACAGATCCTCCAGAGGAAGGCACAGCAAACTGCCAACCTGGCTGTTGGTGGATTTTCTTGCATAGGCAGTTTCCTCTGACAGAAGTGGCAATGACTGTCTTATACTCTGAGGTATGAGGATTTACATTTTTATCCTATATAAAGCATTTATTTATGTTCTTGATTTACGTATGAATGCCAAATCCTTTTTCAATGCCCTTAGTCACAATCCCTATGATGTCTTATGGCAGTAAGTCCCACGGGCTGGTGCTACATGTCCCAGAAGCCCTCCCTCCTTCCCCCTAGGCTTCTCTGTTTTACATCCAACATATCTGCAGTTTCACACAAGGTAAACAAAGGCAAATCTATTTAGTCGAATAAAAAGATAAAGGCCAAGGTCATGGAGAGGCTAGGTTCAAAATGATGCTAATGTTTTGGCAACCCTGTCATGCAGTGGTGTTCATGTGGCTGGGGAACAGACTGGGGCTCGCTGGAGGGGCTGACAGGGCTGGCTCACGTGCCAGAAGGAGCTCTTCCAGCTCACTGCACAAAGTGAAACTCTTTGGGCTGCCAAAAAAATTAGTGCTGAGTAAAAGTGTGGGCTTAAATCTTTGTTTGACAGTCACAGCCATGAACCTCACTTCTTCTGGGACTGCTGTGCCCCTGGATGTGGGAATAGTTAAGCTGTAAGGCCCATGTGAAGGCAGGCAGTGAATCCCACTGGCGTGTTGACCTGAGGAAGGCACAGACATCCTTGTGTTCTTAGTGCAGCAGATCTGCCCATCATGCCCATCAGCACATGTTCAGACACTTAGAGGATCTAATTACCTAAGACTTAGGATCACTAACATCTTACAGGGTTAAACAAGTTTTGAGATTTTAGGTACTTGGCATCCTCTTCGTAACTGGTCCACAGATTTGTGTGCAAAAAATGTTACACGCAAATATGGAGGACTGTACCAGCTTGTCCAGTGTACTAAGTTCTAGCTAAGAAATACTCTGTTACTAATAAGGAAGTGACTCCTCGAAAATGAGTCAGGGTAACTGTGTGGTTTTCAATATGTCTTTCTTACAGAGGATGAAGCTTTGGGTCAGATGATGAACCCTTTAACTTTCAAGTATAGTTTCTATCAATGGGTGGGCATGGTTGGAAGGAAATGTGTATTGAATTTCAATTTTCTCATAAACTTTAATCAAGATTTGCATTGAAGCAAAATGAATATAACATAGGAATCAAGATCCTCTGTGCCACTGAAGCAAAATGAATATAATACAGGAATCAAGATCCTCTGTGCAGGTTTGAAAAGAGAAAATTTCTCTTCTACACGGAACTTAATGAAATAACTTGGAAAGAAAATTAACATATCATTTTCTTTTTCAATCCTATGAAAGAAAGTTATCACAAGGTTTAACATGTGCTATTTCCTTAACAAATAATTTCACCATACCTCCTTTGTATAATGTAATATATTTGCATATCAATGCACTGAACCTCTCCAATTGTAGAAGAAAAAATATTCTTTTTCCACACTTAAAAAAAATCCAGCTCCCAGTAAACACTTTCAGTAAATATGTACATATATTTTTATGGTGGAAAGAAACAACCTATTGGAAAGCTGATAAAACAAAGTGTGGTAAAAGGAGCAAGGGTTGGATGGCTGATAGAGAGACAGACTGCTCTTTTCATCTAGTATCTCTTATTATACCAAAAAATGCTTTGAAAAAAAAAAAAAAATGAAGAACTGCTACTGTCTAAAGTAACTAATGTTAATTATTTCTCTAATGGCAGAAGTTTTATGAAATAAAATTTTGAATTAACGAGAGATTATTTACTTTAATGGTAATTATGCAAATTGTTATCTTGTTTCCCACCTGAGAAAAAAATCACTGACATCCATAGCTTCCAAAAGATGTATGTCCTTTGTTATTATTCTGGAGCCTTTGTACTAGTTTTTCAGTGTTTATTACTGCAAGATCTCCTGGCAACTTGTAATGCTTCTGATCAAGTGATTGTGCTGACTACGTGTGATATCTGCTCATTCCCTCCGGATTGTTAACAATAATGGAAATATACATTTCTTCAGTAAACTTCTTCACTTTTAAAGTTTTAAAGTGAGCCAGCTCCAGAACCCTGAAATGCTGTTGGCTCCAGCATGCCAGGAGATCGGTGACAATATGTTATGTCTCCTGTAAAAAGACCAAAGTTGCTGTAGAGCCACCTCAGAGCTTGTCGGCAACACTAGAAAAAATCATCATCTCCTGGCAGAGGAACTGGGCATAGTTGTCCGTGATTCAGAAATAAAAGCTGAGGCAGAAGTGCTTTGTCAGAGAACCACCTTGAAAATCTGAAAGCGCTGCATTTGCTGTTTGTGTAGCTGGAGTGGCAGGTTTGGAGGTACCAGTCATCTCCAAATGGTCATCCCTATCACATGCACAAGCATGGCCTCTCAGGGACACTGTAACTCTGTTGTCAATGGCAATGGTCTGCCCAGCTGTCCATTGGTTTTCCACAAAGCAAAAGAGTCAGAAAGCCTATTATATAAAAGGGGAGGAACACTGCCCTAATGGTCTCAGGACCCCTATTGATTTAAGATATATAAACTATGTAGTAGTGGAAAAAATAGAAAATAAATTATTTGCTAGCATGTAGATTGCCATACAGTCTCCATCTACCTAGGAGAATTCTTTTTTCTTTCAATGAACCATGCCATTATTTGTTGTTTCAGGGTTAAATATAGGTATCTTCATCTCTTTATTTCCAAGTAAGAGTTCTTCAAATCCTCAGGCAGGTACAGTCCTAGATATGGAGCCTGCACAGGGTGGTATAATATTCAATGGTTCTCTTTTAACTCCAAAAAGCCATGTGAAAAATAACTTTAGACCTGTCCTTGTAATTAAACTGGAAGGCTAGAAATCTCAGTTCGTGGCTGGCAGAAGGAAGAGCCATCTTATCAGCAGCACTTTATCCAGGGTGTTTTTGTTAGTTTATTTTAGTTGGGTATTTAAATTAATTCAGAAGGAAACCAAATTTTGGAATTATTTTTTAACTAATGTTTTTATTGACCTAAAATAATACTTTAATGTTAAGGTCGGGCTATCAGTGAAGGCCATTTGAATACAAATAGAATTTTGTTATTATTGTTTTTTTGTTTTTTTTTAAAGTTGTCCTTTTTACCACTTAGGTATTCTTTAGTATTTATTAAAGAAACTTACTTACTGTAAATATATTTATTAAATTTACTAAAGAGAGTATATTTAGAAACTCCCAGAAGAGGTTTCTGTTTTCCCCTGATAATGGCGAAATTTTCCATGGCAAGATTTGGGCACCTGCTGAAAGAACCTGCCAGTCCCTTTCCTGGCAGAAACTTCCTTCCTAGAGCTCATTTGACCTTGACTGTCTTCATATGAGTCCAGGCTGATTTACTCCTTCATTTTTTTATACTTCCATTCTAGTCCTCCTCTTCCCAAGAACGTTATGGTTTAACATCTTTTTTTTTAATAAGGATTCTTTCCTTTTCCTAACTATGCAAAAGCTTATTAAATAGGGAGTGGTCTACTTTACTTGACTGATTATTAAGCAACTCCTTACATCTTCGAGTCTTTGTTTTAATATGAAATTACTTTCATGTAAAGCCTTATATTCCCAAAACAATAAATGCACTAAAAAATATACGATACAAATATGCGAAGAGGTGTAAGTGGCTGTAGCTCATATCTGGGCTCTTGGTTGAGACTACTCACCATTGTAATCAATCATTTTGGGGCAAATTATTTGGGTTTTGGTTTATTATATTGAGTTTGGAGGACCAGTCTGGCTTTTTTTATGATTTTATAACAAACTGCGGTTCTAAACCTATAATAGAATATATATGTAAATGAGTGCTCTAGCTTTCAAATAAGACATATTTTCATTATTAGTTCATTGACCTTTACTATTTTGAAAACAAGTTTTGAAACAGAAAACTTCCTATTATAACTTATGAAGAAAGGCCTGACTTTATCATGTTGATTTGGGAAATCAGATTGTGCCCACTGTAATCCATTATTCATACTTGCCAAGTTATTCTGAAATAAATTTCAGTGCTCCAGAAGATTTTATATAAAGGAATATGACAGAAGTTTTTCAGCTTGTCAGATAATTTGACTGGCTATACTGTATAAATACTGAGGATTTTAATAATTGCTGTTCTGCATGTAATGCTTCTTGCAAATATAATTCATCTTTCTTGAATTGTCTGTCAGATGCCTGAAGAGAGTCTGCTTCTATTTGAAATTGTAATTTGGTGCTAATTTGAAGCCATCAGGTTTCAGGTTTTGGTGTTGGTTAGTGTTATTAAGTTTACGAAGAATAATGGACAATCAATCTACTGAACTGTTCCATTTCTTTTATATAGTTATGGTATGTATATATGTGTGTGTGTATGTGCATGTATGTTTTAAGAAAGAGAAAAAAACCTTCTATTTCTTGTGCAGGCAAACAGCCAAAGAACAGGAGTAGCTGGATGATATTTCACCGTAATTTCCAGTTTCCTGTTTATCAAAAGGAAAGACAAGTGTGTATTTTGCTCCAGCTATCTACAGATGACAGTTGGCTCCTTAGGGGCCATAGTCAGCTGGCATAGGTTAGAGCAATCCCCAGGCCTAATCTATATAGAACTTTGGTCAAAGCATCAGGGAATGCCATTTATTTCCTCGTGCAACGCGGGGTTTCCTCCCAGCAGAGAAGGCCTTAAAGTGTGATAAGGCAAAGGACTGACAAATTCAAGGTAATATTTTCTAGTCCTTTAAATAAATTAATTACTATTGCTGTGGTGCTTTACAGTATTAATATTTGTTCAGAAACTTTTTTGCAATCTTGCATTCTGTTTCTGCAGCTGCCTGTGTTATCCTTAAAACAAAAGCTCTCATAAGAAAGCGTAAATAGTGGGTATACAGGAAAAAGATGTGGCTGTTTCTCCCTAAGTTCCCACCCCAGTGACAAAGCAGGTCTTAAGAGAGCTGGATGAATAAGTAATATAAAAAGTAAGATACAGTGATAACAAGTGCTCCAAGTATGGGCTGCCTTTGTTGCTGGTGGCCAAGTCCCTCTCTCTGCCTCAGCAACCTCAGGCTACAATTTCAGTTCAGAATAGAGTTGCCAGCACAGACCCAGCTGGCTGCATCAAAGTGTTTCTAACCCCACCTTTTCTAGACAGAGGAATAACTCAGCTCTGATAAGCCAAAAAAGCCTAAACACAGGTTTCTTTAGTCAGGCAATGTGTCACGAGAAGTGCTTATGTAATAAAACATGCTTCCAGTGTGTACCAGCCTAAGCCCCAAAAATAAAAGTCGGCTTTACATATTATTAGTTTTCTATTTGTTTTTCTCTTTTACCATACATGTCTTAATTGGTCAATTTACTTTACCTGTTTACTAAGCATGCACATAAAGTCCAGTGTTTACAGCAACATGTAATCAGTTCATACATGCACTTTTTTAGTCTACGTATTGCTATTGTATAACAATGTAGGTGCATGTAAACCTTTTCAACTTATGCATGAGTACAGATGTCCTCCTCCTTAGTCTATTAACCAGCTGCTAATCAGTCTTACTTTCAGGCATTCTCCCAATTTGATTGCACAACTGCAGTATTGAAGATACCCTGTTTTCCAGGCAGCATAACTTTACTTTCTAATCAGCATGACACGTAATTAGAAACCCATCTTATCTTTGTACTTTCAACCAATTTTTGATTCAAGACTGTTACCAAAAGGTCTTTAAATTAATCCCAAGTAGATAGCACATCCAAATATAATTCTTAATTTTGCATGTATTTTTAACATTATCACAAATTAATTATTTAATTGTAACAATTTTTACCATATTTYGAATACTGAATACACAGAAAAATTCTCTTTGAGTTGCTATTTGTTTTGATTTGAGAGTAAATTCTTCAATTCTCCCCACCCACTTCCAGATGAAAAATGTACCTGTCTTTACAAACATTCAGGAAAGCTATAAGTGTATTTTTAGAACTGTTATCTTATTTTGCAAAACCCACTTATCTGAAATAACTGAAGAACAAAACAGCAAAGAAGGTGAGGCCAGATACTTCTGTAATTGTTATGAATGGGAACTTCAGAGGTTATTTGAAGACATCAAAGGCAGAGAAAACACATGAAAGGGCAAAAAAAAAAGTGGGGGGACAGCTCACATGAGAAGCATCAAAATATTCTCAGTTTGTACTTTTCTCCCTGAGCCAACTCAAGTGAAAGGTAAATAAATATAGTTTTGTGGGTTGGTGTTTTTGTGGGGTTTTTGTGGAGTTTTTTAACCAGTGATTATGCTCTTAATTATAAGTGGTTGCTACTTCCTCAAAGACTGATCTTGTGACAACAGGAAAAATTGTGGAGATATCCATTAAAACAAAACAGAACAAAACAAAACAAAAGGCATTCATTCTTTCAATCTGTCCTGAGTATGGGAGTAATAGGTCAGGTTCCTGCAAAAATTTTGTGTGTGTGTGTGTATATATAATTATGTATCTGGGGGTGGGTGGACTGAAGGTTTCAGAACCTGGTTAAAGTTTTAAATTACCTCATTCAACTTTTTGTGTATAATTAAAAAAATTAATTATTGCAAGTGTAAGGAGCAACCTGACACAACCTTGCAAAAATCATCCAGCTGAAACAAGGCAAGCCTACCCTGCTGCTGATTTTCTTTTTAAATTTGTTTTAGTGCTTTTGATTTACAAAAATATTCTTAGCATAACTTATCACAAGTAGTAAAGTAGCACATCTCAAAGGAAGAAAGGTTGCCAATCTGCAGAACACTAGCATCTTAAGTCATTTTTTACAGTAGTGTATCAACAGGACACTTCTGCTTTCATCTTCTGTTCAGATAGTGACTTGGAGAACCATAAAATAATTGCTGGTAGGCTGCTTTATGCAGAGGAAAGAACAAATAACAGCACTATGATCTTACATCCCTTAAGGGGAAAAAATATTCTGTCCATGTAAGTTTTATGTATGTGAGTCTCAGCATCTGCTTAAAATACTAACTGGATTTATTTCAGCTTCAGGGAGGAAGTTTAACATCAAATCCAGAGTAAACAAAGCCAAATAAAGAGTTATACCTTACCTATTTTCAGGACTTTATACTGATCCCATACTGGTGTAACTACTGTTGGTCAACACAGATGTTAAATCAGGGTCTGCAAGGTTACTCACATGATCTTAGAACTTGAACAACAGGATTACAAAAAGACTTTCATAAAACAATAGATTAGACAAATTAAGAAAAAGTTTGTGCTACTTTCTCTTTTTAGTTAATTATCTTCCTTGTACTTTGATCCTTGTAACAGAATCCTTCTCTAAATACTTCTCTCTGTTTACTTGCTGAACTTATCTAACATGACCGGGTGATGTACTCTCAGGGAGTCCTGGGCTTTTGCCTTCTTACATTAGGACTGGAGAACATCTGGATTTCCTTCCTGCAGAAACCATGACTTGTGGTAGCCCAGCTGTTTAACATCCCAGTGATGGCTGAGACATGCTAGGACACTGGAAGCTGGGAAGTGCTCTTGGTCCATCAGCATAATCACAAACCACATCCTGAGTGGACTCTTGCCTTGTGGCTGACTGAGATTACTCTGACTTTTCACGCCATGAATGTCAGATTTTTAAATAGAGCAGATTCTAAGTAGGATTTTTCCAAACTACTAAGTACTTTGATCTAAGCACTTTTGAAAAGCCAAACAGGTGCTTATCTTCATTTTTAGGTGCCATTTTATCTTTGAAAATCTGACCTATCTTTATGAAAAATGTAAGATCTCTACTTTAACCAGATTTGTCAAAAGATATACAATAATGAGTCAGATCTAGGGTCCCTCTAGCTGGATAGTATGTCTCCAGTGTTTTCATTACAGTCAGATTATGTTATAGCCATGTTGCATTTCATTATTTTGAGTGAAAAATCCTTCCTAATTTTTCTCCAATTTTTTTAGGCAAATAAGTACCAAAACTCTGTATTTCCTTTAATTTTCAAAACCAAGCTTTGGATTGTCTTGATTTTGTACCATCATACATGTGCTTTGAACTTTGTTAGTAACTTCATATATCCAGGCCAATGGAGAATAAGCTCAGTAGTGCTTCATTCTTTATACTCCCAAGGTCAAAGGTCAAGTCTTCTTCACAGTATAAAACCAACCAAACAACAACAACAAAATTATTCTTCAGGGAACTGTATAGGAATGTAGAGAAGATATTTTTACTGTGAGGGTGATTGAACATTAGCACAGGTTGCCCAGGGAGAGTGTGGCGTCTCCATCCCTGGAGATACTTAAAACTGGACTGGATGCGATGTGAAGCGACCTGATCTGGCCAACCCTGCTCTGGGCCGGGGCCTGGACTAGGTGGTCTCCAGAGGTGCCTGTCAGAACTCAGCCACTCTGCCATCCTGTGGAACGGAAAAACCACCAGGAGACATGACAAGCAAAAAGTTGCCTTGCCTCAAATGTGCTGTGAGATCAGTACCTAGGAAGGTATATTAAACTGACTTCTGCAAACATTGCTGTGGTCCAGGTACTCCTTTTTGGCCATGTGCTTGGGTCTGTCTATATGTTCTGTTTCTGAATATATGCAGCACTTCTAAACTAGATGTTCCAGGATACCAAGAAGAACTTTGTGAGCTAATACACTGATCCTCCTTGTACCCTGAGATGGGAAAAGTTCAAGTTCCTTCTCTCCTACTTCAGGGCATGGTTACTCACACATCTGCCCCCTTGGTGCTGTAGGACCCACCTGTTTCTTGGGCCATAGGACCCTGCTTCTAACCTTGATGGGGGAGACCTCCCCATGGATGAAGCTGGGGTCCCTGTCCTCTTGCTGTCCAACCACTGTGCCCACCAGCAGGCTCACAGCCACCCTGAATGAGGATGGGGTTCATGAGGCCAAACTTTCAGGGTTGGGTGGGAATATTGTGACCTATATGGCCCTTTCATATGCTTTGAGAGTATTTTGTCATCTATTATAAACTATATAAGAAAGTTGTGAAGTTAGAAACTCTGTCTCCTGTCCTTGACTGAACAAGAATAAATCCGGTTTATCTATTTATTTTAAGGTGGGAAGAGAGGGTTTGGGAGGGGCAGGGCGGGAATGTGTATCAGTGGGAGAATGACCCCAAGCCACAGGGGACAGGTGTGTGGTACAGTACCTCTGACAGTTGGCAGAGGGTTCGCGAAAGCAGAGTGAGCTGAGGCAATGCCTAAGGCAATCCCAGGGGGTCCCCTTTCCTCTTCACTTTGCCCAATTTCTTATTTAATCCCTTCTCTTTAAGGTGTTTTTTAAAAGCCAGTTATCTAGAATTCTCTATTTCAGATCTGGTATACCTGTAAATTGCTTTTATTCTTTTAACTTGACAACAGGCATCCAAGATTTAAAACAAAAAAAACCCCAAATAACCAAACTTACAGCACAAGAATCAAACAAAAACCATGTAGCTAACACTGGAAAAGCATTACGAAAGGGTAAAACCCAAATCATTATGACAGCAAAAAACTGTTCAGCTTTGCCTTTTAGGACAAGCCTTTGACAATTTGCACAAAGCAAAGTCACTCTCTTTGAGATGTCTTTTAAACCTATCTCCTTCTTCCTCTACATGGTAGTGAATAAATTAATCAATGCAAATGAAATGACACACTGAACCATCAAAACTAAGAAAAATACTTATAGCTCTCTGATTGAAAATTTAGTAATAACAAATGTAGTTTTGTGATATACAATATAGTATATGCTACTTGTCTAATTAAACTATTGGATATGTAATTTTTATAGAGTAGACAAGAAGGCAGTCTGATGATGACACAAGGACAGTGTTTGTTGTTGTTGTTGACAGAATAGCATTTTAAGAGTTTGTAAGACAAAAAATGAGGAAAATTATTTTTTCAAAGACTATAATGCTGACATGCTTTTCTAACACAGCATTATCCTTTTTCTCCCAGGTTTGTCAGATTATCCTGGGTTTTTTTGCCTAAAAAACAGAGATTATTCTAAAGCTATCAAAGCTATAAAAGCCTCAGTTCTAAAAGCGTATTTAAAAATACGAACCATTTTCAAAACTGTTATTCACCCAACAGCACTTCTTGACCTCAATCAGAAATATCTTTATAGCTACGTTCACAGATTACTTGAAATAATTAGTGGTTTTGAATATTGTAATGACTGCAAACATCTTGCAAAAAGACTGAAGTGAAACTCATCAATAAACTGCATGTAATTTGTTCAGCTATTTCTCTATTTCCATGCATTTTTGGCACCCATATATATTATAAAAATCAGTACTTTATACAAGCTAAATAATCTTAATATTATTAGACACATTAACCACTGTTAATTATTTAATTCTTCATTGCTTTGTATGGGTTCTACTTCAGACTTACTGCCTTTTTAAATCTTTATTTGGGTATTACTGCAATTCACACTATTTTGTGTAGCTCATAACTTTTATATAAGTCAGGACCAGCCAAGATACAACTTTCAGCTTGGTTTTGTAAGAAAATAAGTCTTGTGTGGTCACCCTATTTATATATGTCTTCAATGTCACTCATGTTTTTGAACTTTTTTAACTGATTACAAATAAATTTGAGAGAAAAGAAGAAATCTAGGCAGCTAGTTGCATGTAACATTGAGTATCTGCAGCCTTTGTTTTGGCATCTGTCTTCACTGTACAAAGATAAAAGTAAAACATGGTTCTTTCTTATGTTTCTGTATCACCAATCATTTATAAGCCATATGTAGCTGTTCTTAGAAGATAGTCCTACAAGAATATACTTGTAACTTAGTGTAATGTCAAATTGACTGGTGTAGCACTACATCACATAGTTTTATTTTAATTGTTAATTTAGGTTAATTTAAGTATGTGTATAATTTATTTTAACTCCACAGACTATATGTATATTAGTCTGAGAACAAAAACAGGATTTAAAGTAATTAAATGGGTCCTCCATCCCCATTCTGCCAATCCATTTTAATTGCACCTTTCACTATTCTGCTAGTAATTGACTGTGAAATCTGAGGTAGTGCTCTTTCAGAAATATGACAAACAAGACATTTATCTTATGAACAATTATAACACTGGTTTAAAAAAAAATCACTTTGTTTTTGTCACTGAATAACCATTTTCTTTAAGTAATGATTGTTTTGGTTTTTTTTTTTTTTTTTAATGGGTAGTTTAACAATATTACCTGTCTTGTCAGGGACATGCATGATCTTCTCTTTATCTGTGGGGATATCTTCAAAGGTACAGTGGAATTTATACACACAACTTGCTTTTAAAAACAAAGTCCCATTTCTGTTTTTCACATTGCTCCCCAGTATAGGTTGAAAACAGATGCTGAATTCCAACACCCATTTCCACCTCCCTCCACTCACCAAAGCAAATGCTCAAGCAGACAGAATATTTTCATTCTATGAGACACAGATTACTAGGTCATTTGCCTAATCGAGGCTTTTACGCATCCAAATCCAGTTACACAATGTGTAAATTTTTCTTTTCTCTGGTAACTGCAAATCTAAGATGACATGTAAACTCTTTAACTTCATACATTATATTTTGGCAGCCAGAGACTGTTTATTTCTGGTTTTTGKTTTTTGTTTTTTTGTTTGTTTGTTTTTGTTTTGTTTTGTTTTGTTTGTTTGTTTGTTTGTTTGTCTTTAAGTGCTAATGAAACTATACCTTTTATTGATTGAAACCAAAACCAACTAAATTTTAGGAGCTTGTTTTTTTGTGAACAAATAATCACCTAAGGAAATCTGTTTACTGAAACAGTTTCAAGTTGAGAATTAAATATCCAAAAGTTGAATTTATATAAAGAATGTTTAGATTTATGTCTAAATATCTGCTAGCCAATCAAATTTAAATGTGAGAAAACAGACTAATTATTAAAGACAGTATATTGTTAGATATAAACATAAAAAAGTGGGCATACAGTATGCATTGATTCTATTATTGCCAAATGTTACCTTCATTTTGACAGGTTATATGACTAAGAAGGAATTATGAAAGAAAAGGAACTGAAAAATTAAACTTTTCTAATAAAAGATTTATAATTGAAATATTTTTCTTGATGATAACCAGTGATAATGTTTAGGAAATGATGATTAAAGACATTGTGCATATTGATACATAACTGAATTTGAAAAGATACGTCTATGACAGAGTTCAGTGGGTGACAACTATGTTGAAGATCTGGACATTTTTGGATGTTTTTTGTGATGATTCTTTGTCATTGTGAACTTTGCTGTGGGAGGCATAATTGGAATGTAGAGGGTGTGAAGAAAAGAATATAAGACAGGAGTGAAAGATCTGTAAGTTTCCAGATGAATCTGAAGTGAGGTAGCTTGGAGCAACTAAAAGAGACCATGAGGCCCTGAAGGCTGCTTCTTACCCTCTGTCATCTAAATATTTCATTAGAGGGACAGGGAGGAGATCACTACTCCTCCCCCCTCCCCCGCCTCTGCATCTTCTGATCTGTACTGTTTTGATTTACCATGCACACAAACCCTTACTTAGACTTATCTCCTCTGTCAGCAGAGAATACAAGGATAGCAATGTCCAAAATCCTACTGAAGGTATGTTATAAGGTGCAGTCCTAAAATACATGTATGGCCCTGCAGTTGCTTTGCCTCAGACTTCGGTTTATTCATCTCAGTCCATCTTCAGTTTATTCTCTCATCTCTCAGCCTGGGAGGATTAACCTTCCAGAGGTTATCCTTTCCAGACTTTAGAGGATAATCAAAGGAAAGAGAAGACTCTTACCTTCTGTTCAGACCACTGTCTGTCACAGACATTTATCTTGAGACTGACTTTTACCCTGAATTTGTCAGTAAATCTTGCAACATTCCTTTCAAATTTTTATCCTTCCCTCCTAATGTTGTTACTCTGCAGTTTGTTTTATTACTGTAACATCATTCATTCCTTTTTCTTCTTAGGACCAAGTCCTATAAATTATTCATTCTGGACAGTTTCTATAGCACTGAAGATCTCACCTGCAATGCCCCTTTCTTCTTTTCCCTGTATTCCTCTTCCCTGTTGAAAAAAAAATAATCCTGACAGTCTTTCATGAAACATGTCAGTATTTCAGTGTCTTCAGCTGAGAATAGACATAATTGTATACATACACACATGCAAAGAAGCTGTTGCTTAGTATGGTGTGAAGCCCAGATTCTGGATTTTTTGCATGTCATACTTATTAAAATAGCCCCTGGATATCTACAAAGTGAGTTCCATAGGACACAACAGATAATATACAAATGCCATTTCAAGACTTTTTCTAAAACCAAGGTATATTTTAAAATAAAGATAGCATTGGTTTTTACAATGATGCCAGCGCAGGGCGGGGCAGGGAGAAGTTGCTTAGCTTAAGGCCCTGTGACTCAAAATATTTTATTTTCTGTTTCCTCTCAAATCCTGACATTGAAATAAAGTTCTTGTGTTGTTTATTAAAAGATGAAAAGCTGCAACAGTATTATAAAGCAGTTGGAGAGAAAAAAATCTTTTTGGAAGGATTATGTGCAAAAATAAACTGTAGAAGTAGAAGATAGCTATAGTCAATCCTGGTGACAGAATTTATCACTGCAACGTTTGAAGATCCCTTCTTTGCTGGAGAAAGGCATTATTTTTATTAAAAGCTGTGACAGTAGGGTGTATACTACTAACAAAAGTATCATACAACAGTGTCATCCAATAACTGTATCACAATCATAGTCACATGCTGGTTTTCACTTGAACAATTACAGACTAATTGATCTGATCAAATCATCTTTGCCATTAAATTTCATGCTATTTTCCCCGAGCTCTGTAACATGCTCTGTTGATCTACTGGCAGTATGTGAAGACCCAGAAAGAAATGTGATGAATTGTCTGTCCCCAAATACATTCAGCTGAAGCCAGAGAGTTTAAAGAGTGGTTGTGTGGGAGAGCTGTCATGGTTATTCTTTACCTCATGAAAAGTAGTAGACTCTTTCTCACTCTGCTGTTTCAAATGACCATTTGTTATAGAAGGAATTATGAGATCAAATATTAAGGGCTAACTCCATCATGCAAGCAAAAAACTTACATGCACAGATGAAAACAAAGGACAGCTGCAAAGACTTGTGAAACAAGAGGTGACTCAAAGGCAGCTAAGTAACAGGAGAAAATCTAAAAATTGTTGGGGATGGAGAACTCTCATGCATGAAGGTGATAAATAGCATTAGTACAATAATGATAATGTGCAGGGGGGAAGGGAACATGAGTAATTGGACCTGAAAGCTGTGTGTGCAATAAGAGGCAGACCAAAGACCTAGACATGGCTTCAGATTAAAGGGTAAATGTATGATTTAACATATGTGAGCTTGGAGCTCTACTGTCCAAGAAAAGGGGAGTTAGTACTTGAGCAAAAGGACTGGTAGCAACATTTTAGTACAGCTTATATGAGTGGTCTTTCTCCTATCCTAGCAATGTCAGATTTAGGATTCTGAAGGTCGGAGAAGTTGGCTGTTACTGCAGGCCATCCAACTGGCTGTCCTGGTTGTAAAACAAAAGCCCCCAAAGGAAAACAAAAAACCACCAAAATCTCTCCTCCAATAAACAAACTACCTTTTCCCCTAATAGTGAATAAACCACCATTATTCTGCAATTCATATCTTTCTGACCTGCTTAATGTGATTGGGTGAAATTATTGCTAATCACATATTAAGTGTACAGGGGAAAGGACTCCAGGTTCAGTATGACGAAAATTATTTTGATTGTGAAGAATGAATGTATTATGATTTTTCTCGGGAGAAGGTAAGTTGATTTATTTTTTAAAAAATCATATAGGATTTTTACAGAGCAGGGAGCTGGTTGTGAACATAAAGGCAAAAGCAGAATTTAATGTTAGGGGCTAGGAAGTGGTTATGAGAGTGTAAGGTGCCTATCTTCGTGTGATTATTGATGAGAATTGATAATGGTTTGAGTGGATGCAATGAAGGAATAAACTTGATTAGCATGGATTTAAAAGTGGACAACTGGCTTTGGAGTTAATTACTTTTCAGTGACTGAGAAAGAAGAAAAGGTAGCTGCTACACTGGAAGCTGAAAGAAGCATCATCCTGAAATAAAGCACAGAATAGTGCACTGGACTGTGTTATCTCTGAAAAGGACAAAAGGAAGTCATGGTACTCTGCCATTGAAGATTAATCTACATTTGGGTGTGTTTGAGATGATGTCATTCAGCACACTAACTGACTCAGAGGCAATGTGATTACAACAATGACTCTTACAGAAAGCCCTGACTGAGAGGTAATTCATGGGAGATTCTCAGCACTGAAAGGAGGTTCACACTGTGGAAAAGATCCTCACTACAAAATGTGCATTTGAATTTGGAATTAAGGATTTTCAGAAGCAAGACCAAAAATATGAACTAAGTTCTTTCTAGCACGTGATTATTTAATGTTCCACAGGCAATTTTGTGCCCATCTCCTAGCTTGAGTCCCTGATGAGATTTTTTTGACAAATACTGCTTTAATCCAGTGCATGCTTGTAAACTGCTGCTCATAGCACAGAAGCTGTTTCAAAGACTTCAAGCTGTGGTACTTGTTCAAGACTTTTCACAAGCTCACTGTATTTTAGCCCCCATCCATTGCTATTCTATGAGCACCAAAGGGGCAGAAGGCTCTACTGCCTGGTTACAGCCCTGCTGCTACCCCCCAACAAAATACTTTCAGTGGATTTTCTGTCAAAGGGTATTTCTTAGCTAGAGAAGCTCGGACAGAATATGCACTCTATAGCATCATAACGTCTACAGTAACATATCTATACACTAACAAAGACATGTATGACATGTTACAACAGAACTTTACCCATTTTTACATATGGGTGTTTTTCCCCACAAAAGCTGAGATCACTGCAAGCAATAGGAATGAAGTCCTTTTTTTACTCAAAGCTAACCAGGTTCACTAGTGCTAGATGAACTTCTCTCTAGGAATCTCACCTTTGGCCCAGAGACTATCATAGCTTAGCTACAGGTCTTTTCTAAGAAACTAGAGAAAATTGTGGCAAAGCATGCATATGCCTTTAAAAAAGTACCCATCTCAAGGGATTTCTGGCACTACAGCTTTTAATTTTTTGATACATACTTGCATTTGAACCTCAGTCATGTTGAAGTATAGCAATTGTGAGTAAATATTGAAGCACTTGTGCAGTTGTTTATATGTAAAAGGAATTCACTGCTAAATGAAGTCTCCACTTATGATCTAAAATGAAAATGGAAGTAAACTTTTTATAATCACAAGTACACAAATTGATGAGATTCTAGATAGCTAATTATTGTTTACAGCTCTTTTGGGAAGAATATCATTTTGGGGAGTTGGCTGAGTAGAAAGACTTATGCTAATTAGTTTCTATTTTCACTTTCACCTGGGATTTAACTGGATTTCGTAGAATAACACTTTAAGGAAATGTCTGTGGTATGTACCCTGCTCAAAATCAAAGGAAAAGCTAACAGTACCTATTCCTGTGAAAGCAGGTCTGAACCTTGACTTTATTAAATCCAATAGTGTGAGGGAATAGGGTTAGATTTGTATGATGCTGACCTGAAAACGAGTAGTCAGATTTCAGGAAATGAAACGTATATATAATTCCTGGAATCATACAGTAATTTAGGTAGGAAGGGACCTCTGTTCACCCCATCCACCTACCCAGGCAGAGCAGGGCCAATTTATATCATGTTACTTGGGGCTTCATCCGGCCAGCGTTTCAGTATGTCCAAGGAGTGGGAATCCCAGTCTTTCTAGGCAATCCCCTTTGGTGGTTTGAGTATCATCACTGTGAAACATTTCTAATATCAAATTGGAATTTTCCGTGCTCCAGCCTGTCTTTCTGCCTCTGTGTACCTCAGGATGAGTCTGGCTTTTAGTTTTCTGAACCTTCCCACAGAAGTAAGCTCTCTCCCTGGCCCCCTTTCCTTCTGAATGAGGAAGGCTTTCTTCACTGCCTCAGCCTCTCCTTGTACAGCATGAAGCCTCCTTCTGTTCCTGTCACTAAAATAAATGAAAAAATGTGAATTAGTATCATCCAAAGCTGAGAGCAAAAGTAAAAATGACTAGATGACTTTAAATGCTCCTGAGCATAACATTTATACATACAGTGCTTCTGCAAGGCATTGTAAATGATCTGCCAGTTTTAAGAAAATATGAAACTTTTTTCAGGTTTAGATGAATTCTTCTGAGAGATGTTTTTGTTGTTACTTTTTGAGAATCAATTTCCCACCCCACCCCAGAAAACAGAGGAGCTTTTACTCTAGTATTAGTATTTAGCATCTACATAGGAGTAAATTTCTGTACTACCCTCATTTGGCATGATTTAAATGAACAATTCAGAGTAAAATAAAGTGCAAAAAAAGACTTATCTTTGCATTAGGATTTTAGATTTTTATTTTTATTTAATAAACTAGCATTTCAAATTGATCCAGTCCTGACAGATTTCAAGAGAAAGACTTTAAGGATTAAGTCCTTCAAGGTTTTGAAAGAAARAAAAGTAGCACAGCCATAAACAGCAACCATCATAAAAATCCTTTGCTACTTAAAAAGAAAAGGCATTGAGACTTGAATAAGAAAGTCAGGATACAAAGAGTCACATTTGCAACAAGTAACTTACAATCCAAATTTCTAGTGTCACAAATGTATGTGGAGCAAGCTCTTGGCAGCACTGCAGATAACATTAAATTTGCTTTAACATGTTTTTGAGGATAATACTTTGCCTGAGAATGTTTAAATTGTGCTAATGATTTCAGGGGAGGCCCAACTTTTGGGACATGTCAACCTCATACTTGACTTGCAGCATTCTAGATGATGGTGCCCTTTCTGAAGTGTCGTTAGAACTAAGGCAGATGAGAGTTGTTATTTTTGCCATTTGTATCTACATATTGAGCATATTCAAGGGTGTTGTGGTTTAACCCCAGCCAGCAACTAAGCACCAAACAGCCGCTCACTCACTCCCCCCACAGTGGGATGGGGGAGAGAATCGGAAGGGTAAAAGTGAGAAAACTCATGGGTTGAGATAAAGACAGTTTAATAGGGAAAGCAAAAGCCGCGCACGCACAAGCAAAGCAAAACAAGGAATTCATTCACTACTTCCCATCGGCAGGCAGGTGTTCGGCCATCGCTAGGAAAGCAGGGCTCCATCACGCGTAACGGTTACTTGGGAAGACAAACGCCGTCAATCCAAATGTCCCCCCTTCCTTCTTCTTCTCCCCAGCTTTATATACTGAGCATGACGTCATACGGTATGGAATACCCCATTGGCCAGGTGGGTCAGCTGTCCTGGCTATGCTCCCTCCCAGCTTCTTGTGCACCTGGCAGAGCATGGGAAGCTGAAAAGTCCTTGACTAGTAGACTACTTAGCAACAACTAAAAACATCAGTGTGTTATCAACATTCTTTTCATACTAAATCCAAAACATAGCACTATACCAACTACTAGGAAAAAAATTAACTCTATCCCAGCTGAAACCAGGACAAAGGGAGAAAAAAAAAAAAAAGTAACTGCAGTCTGAAAATAATTTTGGGACTGTAGTCACAAGTAAAATGACTGACTGATTTAATTCACTGCAACATAAATCAATTACAATTTTTCAAGTCAAGCCTACTAAACTGATTTTTCTCAATGCCGTAAGAGCAGAATACTATATGGAGTTTTAAAATCTTTTGTAAACAGATACTATATGGATATTTATTTCCAAGGAAAAGACTAATTACAACTAATTACGATAAAAGCAAAAGGTTTAAAAATAGCTCCAACAACTCCTATTTCCAAGAAAGTGTATTTCCACATGGTCAGTAAACCTCAATGTGTGAATAAAAATTTTTATGCATGTGTTGTAATCTTCATTTATCCATGAAAAACAATGATGGATGCTTTGTAAGTACAGAGTTGCACAATGTGGGATTCTGCCACCTATCCTAAATTTTGAATTGTCAGTTAGTAATTCAGTGCATTTCTTCTATACCACTGGGCTGACCAAGTAAATGTTAGTGAAATAAAAAACTGCTGACTGAGTGCAAATTTTTTTAATTACAAAACCTTAGACATACATATTATATTCCTAAATTGCAAGCTGGAAGGAGAAAATAAAGTTCTGGAAGCCAAGAGACTAATGGGAAATGAGTTAAGATCAAGGGGAAATGTTATTACAGGGCAGAGGAGGGAAAATAAATGAAATTTATCAAAAGTTAAAAATGAATTTTATAAATCTCATTTCAAAATAGACACATGAGGAAAGACTCTGCACTAATTTGCATATTTTTGCATTTAATATCACTTTTATTTTTTTCCAGATTTTCTTTCTGTGTTATCTTTAGGCATTGTATGCTGATAGTAATTTTAACAATCTCTGTAGAAAATATTTTCATGCTTTTGATGGGTAGATTTTATATGAGTACATATGGTCTTAACCTCTCAAATTTTACAGGGAACAATGTGCCATCTTAAGTACAAAAATCTGTTTCAGAAGTGAATGAAAAACATTGCACTTTTGGTTTAAGAAATTAAAACTGAAGTTAATTTCCCTATCCTTATTCGGAAATGTAAAGCAAAAAACTTACTATGTGTGCACTTATGCCTATACAGGCACTTTATCAGAAGTACCCATCTCCACATGATACTCTAACTGTATCATTGTGTGTAGGTTTCTAAATGCTAAATAACTTGCAGTTGATAAAAGCACCTTAAACACTCAGATATATGTGTTCACTGACATTTTTTGACCATAAAAATACTAATTTATTTGTGTATGTGTATGTATTTATTTTTTACCATATTATTTACTATATATATTTTGGGTAGCATTTCAATGCAGTATATGGCTACAGATTAAAATCTTTAGAAATAGATTTTCCCTGTTTCCTCGAGCACTGAAACATCAATTAACATATTAGGACTTTCCCAGTTCTTAAAATCTAATAGCGTCTTCTTCCTTACTGTATTTTTCATTTCCTACACTAAAAAAGTAATTTGGCAATCAAGCTTCCAAAAATGTTTCATGTTTCAAAACTTCTTTCCACCACACTCTTCTTTTTTATTACAACATTGCAACTGTGTTTTTCACTGTAACTTTTGAAAACATTTTCATCTACCATTAATAAGAAGCTAGGCAACTGGAAAAGATTCAGGCATGTACAACCATACTAAAGAAAATGACAAGACACTTTTGAAAAAGCATCACAAATTTAGCAGCTTAATGTTTCTGGGTTTTCTTTGTTTTAGCTTTATTTCAAAGGAAGCTAGCAAACAATTTTTTAGCAGTGCCTCACTGCAAAGTGAAAATATTCCTGAAATTATGAAATCATCAGAGGTGAGTTCTAAGATATGCAGCTCTTTAATAATGTACCACTAATGATGCTGTCTGCGATTGCTATCATTTCATTGTCTTTCTAGAACTCACTGCAAAACATCAATAGGTCAGATGACAGGATATTTCAAACTTTCAAAAGTTAAGCTGCTACATTAGAAATAGTCAGTTTTTATTAATAAAGTGAAATGAACTACTATAACGATTTTTTTTCCATTGTTCAATTTCAGTATACCATTAAAACAAAGACAACTGAACAAGAACACTTTTGTAATTGCATTATTTTAATTTGTCATTAGTTACTAATTCTGTCCCACTGAGAATCATTCAGTTACTGTGATTTCATTGTGGCAAGAACAAAACAATTAGCTTAAACATATGAAATACAACATAAATCTATAATAGCCAAAGACATGGAAACATGTGAACTTCTGCAACATGTACACAGTACCTCCGAGCATTACACCCACTCCTTGGAAAATAAGTTGCAAGTCTACTGTGTCATTTTCAGTTGCAGTCTGGAGCCTCTGATGTCTGATTTTACAGGACATACAGGACCAGCTGATTTGCTTGAGATTACTTCAGATAAATCAGTGCTCTATTCTTTTGTTGTTCTGTACTGTATATCATCTACTTGGAAGACAATTTAAGTACCACAGAATCTTTGCATTAGCTTTAGCTTCATCTTTGCTTGTAATTCCTTTTGTCCCTCCGATTTTGTTTTTCCTTCATGCTGGACAAAATGGAATGAAGACAAGATAAAGTGGGTTAAACAGATGGACTTTAACTTTGGTTGTCAAAAACATCTCTCTCTTTTTAATACTCTACAGCAATAACTATAAAAGTCTTCAGTCAACACCCATTTTTTCTCTAATGTCAATCCTCTGTACATTGCTGACACCCCACTATTGTGCCCTCAAATGAAGTAAAAGACAGTAGAAAGGGGATCTGCCTCCTTATTCTGTCAGGCATGAAGATTTCTGGATTTTCCCTAGCTTTTTGGGGAAATTCTGCTTCTGAAGTCAGTTTCCAAGTCTGTTTACCAGAAAATTAGATCCCCTTTAGCAGAAAAAAAATCCCTGACTTCTGCATCTTATCTTTTTTCCTTAATAGTTGTGTTGTCTCCCTATTCTTAGCCAAATATATATCAAAATTCCATGAATGACTGAGGTTTCCCATATAATATTTCCAGTGGGTGATTATTGATCTTCCTGTTCCTGATGATTCACTTGTCTCCTGGTCTTGTCAACTCATGAAGACATACCAGCTCTCTGCCATACCCTGTAACATTTTAGGACGATTCTATTATCTTTCACTTCAGCTGCTATTGTAAATCTCTTTTTATGTCTGCAGTAAACAAAGTGTAAAGCTTTTCTTTTAAATATGAATATTAATGGTGGGGGGAGAAAAATAAGACACAAAATCAATATGCATGATAGTGTGAGTTTAACTTCTAAGGTGCCATGCTAAACTAAGCTTAATCTGAATAATGATTGCTCCTCTAACTATTTAGTTTTAAAATCACTTTCCCTTGCTCTCTAATTTCTGTCTAATTCCTGAAGGATTGGAGTAGTTGAACCTCAGAGTTTTAACATCTAATTTTTATAAGAAGTCTGATAAATGAGCAGGAAGAGAAGAGAGAGAAGAAGATAAAAATAAAGAAGGGGGAACAGCTGACAAAAGAGGTCTGGCAACAATAGTAGGAATAAATCTTTATTAGAGTCAAGTCATACATTTCCAGTCCTGGCTCTGGTTTAAAAGAAAGGAAATTAATGAGGATTTAGCAAGAGGAATAAATTTCAGCAAGAATCCCCTTTTTAGAAAGAAACTGGAAACCATTAAAATCGAAAGAGGACTTGTACAGGGTGGTAAGAGAAGAAATGACGCATATGACTACCTCATTGGAGTAAACAGGAAATTTCATTATCGGAAGAAAATTATGCTGGAAGAAACAAAAATGAGTATTGTATTTAGAAACCACTGAAAATAGAATAACAAAGGATAGTGGTGTTTTTACTCTGATCCTCATTTGGCAAATATATTTATATTATTCATGACTGGTAGATAAGAATATAATATACACGTTGAAGTTTATTTGTTTTTTATAAAAAATATCATAATAAAAATACTTGTATTCCATTTTTAACAGGCTCTTATCCCATTCAGATGCTTCATTTTTACRTTACATTATGCTATGATATATTATATTATAATATATTATACTAATAATTTAATTTCATTTAAACATATGAGGAGGCTATAGGCTTCTGAAGTCATTTCTCCTTCCTCTCCTACCAGAATTCATGCATGTTAGACTTGAAGTTGTGCTCTGGAAAAATTGTTTAAAATGAGAAGTAATTTTTCAGTTGCTTTCCAAGGTTTTGAATCACACCTTCTGCATCAGATAATAGTTACTCAATAAACTCATTTTGACATACGACAACAACATTTCATATCCACATGCATGTCAGGTCTACAAAAATGCTGGGAAATTTCATAAAGAAAGTCCTCCATTAGCATAAAGATGTTTGCAGAACGGTGTCCGAAACCTACTGGTTTTGTGATGGCACCTAAAATAGCCAATAGGCCTCATTAGTTTTGTTTTTAGATGTACAGCACTCAATATTTCTAAACGTGCTGATCAATAATTTCCAAAGATATTACAATTTAAACTAAGTTTCCAATTCATTTGTCATGTTCACTACTTTCTCCGTTTGTGAGTGTGTGCATGACATACTCTACCTTGTGAAATTTGCTTTTTAGGAGAAATATTTTGCAATGGAGTGACTGTAAAGTATATTAAGTTTCTGAAATTGTAAGTGGTCAACACAGCTGAACATCTGTTTTTTCTTAAATCTTCTCACACATTAGAGGTCTGTATTTGTAACATGAGAATTTGTGTCTATGGTTTCAGAGTTAACAAAACTTCTCTTTGCCCAGTCTGACATTTTGTAGAGTATGAGGAGAGAAGTAAAACAAAATAAAACCATTTCTCCATCAATTTTAGGCATATACATGCATATTTATATATACTTAACGCCCTAATATGCATATCCATATGTGTACAGTGTTTTCTTGTTATCAAATGTGGGTCTATCCTATACATCAATTAAAAAAAAATCAAACAACTTTATTGCATAAATGACTTTACAGGGAAGGAAAAACACCTTACAAAGTGAATTTTGTAATGCAGAACTTTTAGGAAGTGAGACTTTAAGAACTATTCCACTTCCGTGGAGTCTGAATGTTAACTTAATTTAGGCTAAATGTACAGACACCWATCCTAAAGACTTCATATTCTATAACTACTTCCAAGAAGATTTGATTTTTATGGACCACAAACCTATACATCAGAATTTACCCAGAAATGCAGAAAATATACAAAGAACAAATATTAAAGTGTCTGGGGGATTATCTGACAAAACATAATAATGGTGTTTTATAGCCACATTTCCATTTTTAAAAATGATAAAGTAGTACATTTCACAGGGAATAGAGCGAGGTTACTGGTAAAATCTCTATTACAAATATATCCAGGATAAATCTCCAGGTTCAAATATTCAAGTATTTGAAGGGATTTTGTGCACAGCAAGAATCTGGGCTGAGATTTATTATAGAGAGTTTTAACTTTTATACCAAAGAGGCTCTTCATATTTTTTTGATTAAGCTTAAAGGTGATCTTAGTCCCTGTATCAACAATGCCGAAGATATGCAGTGTCCTAACATATTAATTTTAACTATATTGGTTGTACTCCAGAGGGTCAGATCTTCTTCTTCTTGGCATTCAGCATCACATTTCACTTAGACTAATGTGGGGTTCAAGATTCATTTTTATCAGATCTTTATGAATATTAGATATATTAATCCCAGGATATTCAATGACATTAGTCTCCCATTTAACATTCAGCTTTACAAAGTGAGATATAAAGCACCCTACATGAACTTACAATTGTACAAGTTTATTTTATGGTCCACAGTTTGATTCATTAATAAGATTACAAAACTCAGAGACAGTACAAAACTCAGGGTCAGACTCTTTAGAATCGTTGTAACTGTCTTGAATTCTATACCCTTCATCATATTATTTGGCCTAATAACTAACTAAAATGGAGAGTCATGAGAAATGCAAAAGAAAAAAGGGAAGAAAATGAGAAAGAAAAAAGGGAACACTTTGTCTTAGGATCTCATACACACCAAAATAAATTTTTACAAAGATTTAAGTCATATTCTCTCATGCAGTCTGTCATAGACTGATTTCAAATATACAGCTTTGCATACAAGTGTGTGTGTGTGTGTACACGTTTCTGTTTATTTGTATATGTCAATAAGTAATTTGTTGGTGTTTTGAGTTTATGTTCATAACTTAATTTTGATTTTGACAAAACAAAATACTGGCTTTTTTCCCCACTTCTCTTGAGATGTCCTTAACTTCCACCAATAATACTTGGTACATTATTTTTTAAAGGGGCAAGGATATGTGAAAAAATAATGTTTAGGTTCTATACACTTTAAAAAGTTCTGTACACTTTTTTCCAGCCACATTTGCTTTTGGATTAGTATATACACAACTCACTGTTTTTTAGCTGTGTTTGGGATCTTTAAACAATGGTTCCATTTGTGTCATAAAAAAGTATAGGTAAAGTCCTAATACTCTAATGCATCAGGATGCAAATCTGAATGTATCAGGAAACCATAGTGTTCCCATAACAGTTGCTGCACAAGTTGGAGGAATTTACACAAACTGCAAGTGGGAAAGAGTTTTGTGGGGTAGGATTGTTGCTGAGCAGTAGGGGCATGGCTACATACAGGCCCTTTTGTAGCATCCTTTTTTTTTCTGACAAATTTTCTTGCAAGTGAAACATGATACTGCCCCAATAGCAGAAGAACAAAGTGACAGGGAATGGAGGATGAGCTGTTAGGTTTTTGTGTGCCTTGTATTTTTGAGGAAATTTGATTATCAAAGTATTCAGGGTATAAATTCTCATGAGCAGTTACATAAAACGAGGGGAAAAATATTCTTGGTACAGCTCCACCACCTGCAACGCCAGAAATCCTTTTGCTCTGAAACTTTATCAGGTCTAATGGCCTTACAGTCTGAATTAGTTTGACCCATACTAATGGATACCAAAGGGAGATATTTCCTAGGTAACAAAAATCGGTACAGACTTGCTCCTGGCTTTTGCAAAATGTCAGCCTTTGTGAGGAACTGGAATAAATCCCATGACCTTAAAATGTTTATGGGTAGAAGCACTGTTTCTATGCAAAGGTCACTAGGCAGCCAGTGTTCGCAGCTAGTTTAGCAGCTTAGTGCTTCTCTCTAGATGACAACATAATTTAGTATCTTGCTGATGCATTGGCCATCCAGCAGGTATTTCAAACTAGACATCTGTCAACATGCTTAAGGAATCAACTGTTGAGTGACACCTTTCCAATGAGCAGGCAGATAATGAAGATGATTTTGAAATAGCCAAAAGACAAACACTTAGCTGAAATGAATCTTTTGGTGTTTCCATGTGCAGATTGCTTCGTTAGCCCAAAATGCAGTCCTTGGAGATTTTTGTAGACAGTAGGGTTATGTTTCAGATTACAAGTAAAAGGAAAAAGTCCAAGACTTTATATCTATTTGTATCTATTTGAAACTTAAATATACTCCAGAGGTGAGTTTAATGAAATTTCAGAGCATTTACCTATTTTTAAAATTCAGGACCAAATTCATTCATGATGAATTGGTTTACATCTTAAATAAATATTTATTTTGTAAACAGAATTGTTAGGGCAAAATATTTTTTACTAACAGTCTATGTTTTAAATGTTATATGTGTTTATTAAGTTGCATTATTCCAATAATTCCTGCTGAAAAATCAATTAAAAATTAAAATTATTTTTATAGTATTTCATTTTTATTCTGAAAAATAATAGAATATTTAAATATATCTAACTATCATGTAATCCAAAATAAGATATTTTGTCTGAAATGCTGGATTCCACTAAAATAACTTTGGATCCTTTTCTAGAACTAGAGAATTAAAAAAAAAAAAATTCCATTATCATCACAGGTGTAACGGTGATTATAGAAGTAAATTGTGAATACAAGGAATTTAGGAAATGGTGTTACGGATGTCTCAGGCTATCCAACAACAATGTAATCCAATGACGCATAGTAGTATAGGTGTCAAAAAACTTAAGTCGGTTTATGGCAATGGATTTTTTTCCCCATTTTGTTAGTTTTATTCTTGACTGTTTATTCACAGAGTAGATATTGGTTGAATTTTTGTGGTGGTTTTATGGTTTCCATTATGTTCTTGAATACCGTATGTATATATTCTTCTGAATCTATTAGAATACCCTAAAAATTTAGTGGCCATAGCATTTTACTCTAATATGATTGAATCCTTTTTATAAGACACTGAAATAAATGTGAGCTGGATTTGCATTACTTAAAGGCTTAAGTTTATCAAAAACTGATGTGAGAAACTGAGGCATATTTATTTTTGAAGTAATTGAAAAATATTTCTATAGGCTAACACATAATATTTTATTATGGAAAATAGGCCTTGTAACATGAAAGAACAGAGCTGGACGGTGGTGAAAATAGGGACATAGTAATAAAAAAATTATTGAAACTGAAGGAAAATAAAATGCTGTGCTTAAAAAACAGTTATTCACTGAATAAACATTTGTTATAAAGAGCTGTTTTATACCACTTTTCTGCAAAACAAAGTACCTAACATTTGACTGTGAATCCATGTTTTAGTAATAGCTCTAATCCCTCATTGCATATCCCTGCAGACTTTGAGCATATGCTAAGGTACTGCTTCCTTTGTTTTATACAGATCTCTGTTAAAAAGTCTACAGTCAGAGACTGGATGTTGGCATGGGGTTTATCCACTGGACAGTGGGGTTTATCTAGTTGAGTCCTTTTTATGTTCTTATATCAGGAAAAAAACAATCAAGGTCTGATGGAAGAAAAGAGTATCAATTATTGTAGAGACATCAGAACCAACAAAAGAGGAAGTGTGAGTAAAATAAGAATCTAAAAGGAGGAAAGAACTTGGTGATTCTAGGACTAGGAAAAGTAAATATTAGCTATTTTAAGTAACAGTCTTCAGTGAAAAATTAATGTTATGGGTTTGATAATTTTTCCATTTTCATTAACCATAGAACATGGACAGGAATTTTCTAGAATACATGTTTCAAGAAATGTAATGTATAAAGGTTTTTGTGAATTGTAAACCTCTATATACTATTATTTATCTGACCTGGGTACATCAATAAAAAGTATGGTAAATATTGTTTTCTATTTTGCACTCACTGATTCTAATGGTCATCTGAAATTCAGAATAGGTAAGGATGTTGGCACGTCACCGTGGACAACTGAAATAAAAGATGAGATGTTTTCCATATTTTGAAGCAATTATGTTTCCTTTTTTCCAGCCAAAATGTTTATATGTAACATGCTTCAAAGATCAGCTAAAAAAAACTAGCAGTGCTGATTTATAGTTAGAAAAGAGTGAATAGATGATAGGTATAATATGTAGACAGGACAGAACTGTTAAGAAATTCCAACAAGGCATGTACTTTCCAGTTCAAGGTAAATTAAAAAAAACACAGATTCTTAAAAATAGCTGATCATATTAATATTAATATTAATATCTATTAATGATCCCTCTGCGTTCCAGATTCGGGTGTCAAGTCTAATTAGCATATTTATTTTGGCTACTATTAAATATTGGGTCAAAGAAGAACATTACTGCGTGAAATTTACAGAAGCTGTACCTCCTTATACTGGAATTGATTTGGTACTTCCAGGTGAGCCTTTCTTTTTAAGTCTAGTTTCTACATAATCACAGAGCAGTGTATAAAAGATAAAGCATACAATTAGAGATAGACTTATATTTGCCTTAGTACAGAGTTCTGATAGCACTGTATTTATGATCCACTGCAACGTATTTGAAAGCCACAGTGAACTATTTTCCCTCCTCTAATTTGCCATTATACAAATTGCTTCAAATCTAAAGCCTAGTGAAACATTCTGCTGAGTGGATATACAACTCTTCAGAAAATTTCTTAGTTCTGAGGCTGCTTTATGCTGAGATGCATTCTAACCACAAAAATCCTTTAAAGTCTAATGAATATTATTTCTACAGGCCTAACACAGGGACAGACAATTCATTTGGGTTTAATAAGCAAACCAATGTTTTTCCTGAGACCTCTTGTTTTGACATATGAACATGTTACATCTAGATAACAAATTATTGTGGACCAGCTAGTCCCTGGTAATTGCTTATGTGTACAATTTTACCCAGCAGTAACTTGCAGTGAAGTGAAATACTTTTTCCCTACTGTGGAGTAAGATTGTGCAGTTATTGCAGTTTCAGCTAATATGAAATAATGTGTTAAGCAAGTCTCAATAACATTTTTGTTGCAACTTTGACAAGAATTTTTTTTAGTTCTGTAAACATAAATGTAACTAATTCTCTTCCTGTTTTACATATTCTATGTAGTTATAGTTCTTGCTATATTTAAAAAAGAAGTGTTGACGTATTCCATGAAGAATCTTAGGTGTCTTGCATTATGTAGACTCTTCTCTCACTCTTCTTTTTAGCTGTCAGTGCAAAGTTTATTGAGGCAAGATGCTCTAATGTTGTATATAGGTTTTACTATTGCCGTTCAAATCAATATCTCCTTCTAAGATATGTGTTTTAAAAAGACATCCAGTCAAAAACTTATTTCAATTTTTGGTAAAGTTATGATTTGAGTGTACAAAGATGTTCTTTTATATCTTTTACTATATTCTTAAGAATAGAAAAGAAGAAGATATGAATGCATGATGGAAAAAAGAATGTGGAATATTGTCCTCTATTATTTCTCTTCAAACTGTTTTCACTTGTTCAGGTCTTACAGTTACTTAGTATATCAATACCTTATTCCCAGAACATACACTTATCTGAAAACGAAAATAGGAAGGAGAACAAGGAAAGTAAGATATGTATAAAGAACAGAAAAAGTTCAATCTAGAGTCAGTTTGAGCTGAATGTTTAGATTAGACCTAAGTGGATCATGCAAATAATTTCCCGATGAAGTCTGAATTCAGATCAAAACCAGAAATTGAATACATCTTATTTTCAGTGATTTCATTGCTGTGGTGATTCTTTTTTTTTTTTTCTTTTTCTTTTTAATACCAGTCATCTTACTCTAGGATATTAAGTATAAATTAAGTAGATATCTAAAATACAAACATCTGTCTATCACAGTTTATTAATTTAAAAGAGTATCCAGATTATAGAGCCAACTCAAAAGTTAAGAAGTACTAGAATTAAAACTGTGTAGGAGCATTTGCTTTTAAACAAATTTTCCAAGTCTCTTGATTTGGACAGATGTACCCTTACACCAAACTCAACTTGTGTAATATCTGCTAGTTCACATAATCTGTGCCATGAGATATAATAGACTACACAGATATGGAGCATTTCCATATGCAGTTTATCCTCAGTTTTCAGCTTTATTCTCAAAAGGTTTATGCATTCATTAATCAACAATTAAAACTATTTAAAATACTTTGTGGACAAATAAGCTTATTATTATATAGCAGGTTTTTTTGGCTCCATTTCAGTAGTGATGCATGGGGCTTACTTATCTCACCTTACTTAAATCAGGGGAATGCCTACGTTACTATTTGCAAAAAAATGAATTAAATATATAGTAAAGAAAAAAAAAAAAAAGAAAGAAATCCCTTAACTAGATTTTTAAAACAAAATAATTTCCAAAGCATTATAAAAAATCCCTGCTTTGGGCCTTAGAATGAACTATTAATAAATACTGGAAAAAAAAAAAGCCCTAGGTAAATGAAGCTACGTTGAAGAAAAAACACAGAAAACAAATGCACACACAAAAAAATCCAGTAGCTATAAATATTTGCAATGTACAAAAAACAAGAAAGAATTTGTAAGACTATATATATTGTTTTACTTCTTTATTTAAGAAGTGTATTTTAATGGCAGACATATCTTAGTGTACACTGAAAAAAACACTAAAATGCATAATGTGAGAACTTCTGTGAAACAGTCAAGGATGGATGCTTAAAAAATTATATATTTTACTGTTCACAAGGGTAATCAGTTCCTACTGTGGTGGGACCATCCCTCAGTCATTTAAATGAGAAGAAATGATACCTTTCCAGGGAAAGGTATATATTCTGATAATTTAGAGGTTTTAAAAAACATTAAAATTGTCCTGGAAAAATTTAGTTTAATCCCACAGCTTCTTGATATTATACTTTTCAAATTTACGATATAGGTTTAACTGAGTATTATGGTCCAAGGGGAAAATGTTTGGTATCAGTTACCTAAAACCCACTGTTGCCCCAGAGTGACTATTTACTATTTATTGCTAGTGGTATATAAGTGTCCAGTTGTCTTAGGACAGTTGTATATCAAGCAGCAGACGAACATAACAGCTGCAGGGACAAACTTCTTAACACAAAGGTCTGCTAAGGGAATGAACTGAAAAAGAATACTAACATGTCAGGGAAAAAACCTAAAAGAGCAATAACATGTCAAGAATTAAAGGAGCTGCTCTTCTGAGAACTCTTTACACAAGAGGTTCAAAGGATTTGCTCAAAACAAAAGAAGGCAAAAAGGGCAGGATTTGTTCCACAGGGAAAGAATAGACTTCATATCTTTTACAATTTTTCAATTTATAGAGTTATGCCTGTTATTTTTCTAGATGTTCCTATCCCAAGAAGCCTAGCTGCTGTCTATATACGTAAGATTTAAGAACTTTAAACTTCCTTTCATTCTGAATTGTCTCTTCTTTTACTTTACTACTCTCCTAGTGGTAACTTCTGCTGTTTTTCTTTTGTTTGAATATTGTACTCTTCAGCTTCTCAAAGTTTTATCTCATCCTTAATTGTGTTTATCTTATTTCTCTTTCTGTCCTCCTGTCTTGTCCAGTATTATTATTATTTATAAGCAAAATGATGTACAGACACACACTAGAGAGCTCTCTCTGCTCTCAAAATTTTCAGACAAACAACACTCTTCCCTTAGCTGCGCCCAAGTTTTCTCTGATAAAATCCTCTGGTAATTGCCTAAGTCAGGAGAAAAGGAAAATTGGACCCCACTCAGACTGGATGAGTGGACCTTCTATACCATGTGAACTTCTGGGCACAAAAAAAACCCCATTCGACAATTAGTAAACAGAAGTAATTCTCTGTCTGGTAAAGGAGAGTAAATCATCATCACCTATGTTCTAGGTGGTGATATTTTGTTAGTGATATTTAATCATGCACCACTACATCAAGTGACATTTCTGTGCAGCATGTCACCTCTAGCAGCCTGCAAAACATGGCAAGGGAGGAAAGCGCAGGAGCATCATGACACGTAGTTGTTTCCTCATACTGGAGCATTACCCACAGGCACCATCAATAAAATGATGCATTGTTGTGCTGAGATTTACGTAACAAATTAGCTTGTAGCATGCTTTTGAGGTAAGATCAAAGCCTGGGCCTGCACTGCATTCTGGAATTTCCAGAATATTCCAATACTGCCCAATAAAACCAGTATTCCAATACTGATTTTGCAGAATCTTCCTTGTGATTATTTTTTGCCTATATGAAACAACTAAAACACGTCTAGTTAAAAAAAAAAAAACAGAACAAAACAATGGAAAACCAGATGTACTAAAATTTTCTCTGTGTTTCACCTATAATTACAAATGGGAGTTCCAGAATTCAAAARTTTAAAAGAAAAAGAAATCCCTTCTTTCCCCTGAAGAGGAAGCACTAGAATATCTGTAAAGCATCATAAATTTTGTTGGCAGAATTAATATACATTTTGAGTAATGCATTTCTAGCATTTTTTATCTGATACATTTTTACTGTTTATTGTGGTGTTTATTAATGGTACAAATACTTCCCCCACCACAAAAAAAAAAAAAGTGAGATAAGACTACAGTAAGCATAGGCTAGCAAACAGCTCACTAGTAACAAACAAGTAACAGATACAGATGAGATGACAGAAAATTTGAAATTGCTGAGGAAATACGACGTGTCTTTTCTGAAAGAATAAATTTTCTGTTCTGGTACCTTTCTTGGAGTTATTCCGATTCAGGAATTCTAAATCTTACTGGGAATAAGTTGTAAGTGTACCTGTCAGTGTTATCCTGGAAAAGGGCTGAACTGGAATGAACCACCATAGCTATCTTTATGAAGAATGAATCAGATGTTCAGCTGATCTACTAGAGCAAGACCAGGTAGCCCTATCTGGGAGCATGGATTTGTGGTGTGGATTTTGCAGGATAGGACAGACACAAAGGGGAGATTTCAAAACATTGTTGCTAATGAAGGAGGTTTTAGTTGCTTAACTGTTGGGTTAAGTTCCAAGTGTCAGAATGCTAGACAATCAATAATTATAAATATGGGATTGACAGTAACCCTGTTTTATGTCATTTTCATTTCTTACAGACTTTTTGATTAACATGTTTGCATTTATTCTCTACTGAATAAGAATTTATGCTTTCACATTTCCAAATGCTTCCAAATCTCTTTATATTAATGCGACTTTCTTGGAGACCAAGTTCTGAATGCAAGCTGTACTTTTTTGAGATCCACTGTGATTATCTCTGCAAATTGTCAATGAACTTTTTGTAGACCTGATGTCAGGAGAGAGAAAAAAGGAGAATTGTTACACTCATGAGGAATATATGTATCAAAAGCGAAGGGAGAAATGCTAGGCTTTTGTAGAACTAATGGAGTTGTACCACAAAAGTAAATTAAGAGGTATGATAGGGCTTGTCATAGCAGACTAGACACGATGAAGCACAGTTTCCTATTGTTTATTCTGCAAGCTGTGGAAGCCATGGATCTGTACCTACTGAGATCACCCATGTATTCAGAATGAAAATCTAATAACAATCTTTGAGATCACAAATGATAGGGATGTATCTGGGAGCTTAAGTACAGGACAACTTATAACTCATTTTTAGCAGAATCCATTACGCTTCCGGTCACAAAAGGACCATTGCCCATTTTCCTACCTATGAGGGTCTTCAGTTGATAATAGTTCTCAGTGTACCGCAGAAGCAGGAAGAAGTAAAAATAGCTGTATTATGAGTAACTGTACATTGATTAAAAGTAGTCTTCACTTAACTCTCATTTAAAAGCCAAAAAAATTAGAATGTAACTGTGGGCATAAACTTAGTAAGGTCAGATATTAAATTCAACACTATTGAGGGCCTCGACCAGCTACCAGTGAGATTAGAGGAAAAATGTGTGTTCAATTAAGAAATATTAACTTTTTTTGAGTAAAAAACTGAAGAAAACAAGGGAAAAAGCTCTAAAACATGAAAGAAGGAAATATTAAGGAAAGAAAGAGTAGTGAGACAGTTGTGTAGAGCTCTTCCTATGAAATAACTTTAAAAATTTTAGTCTGTCGCCTATTCACTTTAACAGAATAAATTTATCAAATAGACTTTTACAAAGGTCATTCTAGCTGGGATTTTATTTTGCAATGTATAAAATGAAGCAACTACTCCAGCCCAGCTTCACTGGAAAAGCAACCGGATTCAGTACAGCTTAGCTCTGTACAAAACCTGAGCTTTGGTAAATGAATGGATTATCCCAAGGTATGAATTTTATGAACTGTCATGAGCAAAGATTCAGCTCCTAGTAGGCATACTGAGAAAGAAACTGTCCTGAAACATTGCAAATATTTGCTTATGAAACACTGAAAAACAGGACAGTTAACATGTGAAACTAATAATTCCTTAATGCCCTCAATACTTTTTCTAAAATCCTCTTTTTAGCTGTGTGCAGATCTGTAATCTAAAGGAAAGTTGTTCTGTTAAAAAAAAACAACAAACAAACAAAAGAGATTGCAGGAAGTAAGGATGACTAATGTTTGGGTTTTTTTCCAGTAATCTCTATTAAACAAACAAAAAAACAAACAAAAAAACCAAACAAAAAACCACCTTATTATCTAGGAAGCATGTATAGATAAAGAATAAGTAAAAGAAGATACTGTGTCAGATTGTGCATGTGTGCACGTGATGCATACCTCAACGCATTTACTTCAACCTAACCAGTCATGCAGTCTTTGTAGTTAGTTTAGCTGTAGTCCTGTGGTGCGTTGACCTTGGCTGGACGCCAGGTGTCCACCAAGCCTCTCTATCAGTTCCCCTCCTCAGCTGGGCATGGGAGAAAAAATATAACGAAAAGCTCATGGGTCAAGAAAAGGACAGGGACATCACTCACCAATTACTGTCATGGGCAAAGCAGACTTGACTCGAGAAAATTAATTTAATTTATTACCAATCAAATCAGAGTAGGGTAATGTGAAATAAAAACCAAATCTTGAAACACCTTCCCCGCACCCCTCCCTTCTTCCCGGGCTCAACTTCACTCTATATCTCTACCTCCTCCTCCCGCAGAGAGGGATGGGGAATGGGGGTTGCGGTCAGTTCACAACACTTTGTCTCTGCTGCTCCTTCTGCATCACACTGTTCCCCTGTCCCAGTGTTGGGTCCCTCCCACGGGCTGCAGCTTTTCACGAACTGCTCCAGCGTGGGTCCTTTCCATGGGGTGCAGTCCTTCAGGAAAAGACTGCTCCAATGTGGGTCCCCCATGGGGTCGCAAGTCCTGCCAGCAAACCTGCTCCAGTGTGGGCTCCTCTCTATGGGGTCACAGGTCCTGCCAGGAGTCTCCACCAGCACAGGCTCTCCACAGGGTCACAGCCTCCTTCGGGCTTATCCATCTGCTCCAGCATGGGGTCCTCCACAGGCTGCAAGTGGATATCTGTCCCACCATCAACCTCTATAGGCTGCAGGGGGACAACCTGCCTCACCATAGTCTTCACCATGGGCTGCAAGGGAATCTCTGCTCCAGCACCTGGAGCACCTCCTCCACCTCCGTTCTTACTGACCTTGGTGTCTGCAGAGTTGTTTCTCTCACATGTTCTCGCTCCTCTCTTCCAGCTGTTGTTGCACAGCAGGTTTTCCCCTTCTTAAACATGTGTCCTGGTTTTGGTTGGGATAGAGTTAATTTTCTTCCTAGTAGCTGGTATAGTGCTATGTTTTGGATTTAGTATGAGAATAACGTTGATAACACACTGACGTTTTTGTTATTGCTATGTAGTGTTTACACTAGTGAAGGACTTTTCGGCTTCCCATGCTCTGCCAGGTGCCCAAGAAGCTGGGAGGGAGCGTAGCCAGTACAGCTAACCTAGCTGTCCAATGGTTTATTCCATACCATATGATGTCATGCTCAGTATATAAAGCTAGGGGAAGAAGAAGGAAGGGGGGACGTTAGGAGTGATGGTGTTTGTCTTCCCCAGTAACCGTTACGTGTGATGGAGCCCTGCTTTCCTAGTGATGGCTGAACACCTGCCTGCCAATACGAAGCAATGAATGAATTCCTTGTTTTGCTTTGCTTGCGTGTGCAGCTTTTGCTTTCCCTATTAAACTGTCTTTGTCTCAACCCATGAGTTTTCTCACTATTACCCTTCCAATTCTCTCCTGCACCCCACTGTGGGGGGAGTGAGTGAGTGGCTGTGTGGTGCTTAGTTGCTGGCTGGAGTTAAACCACAACAATATGTAGTCACAGAGGYGCTACCACCGTTGCCGATTGGTTCAGCTTTGGTCAGTGGCAGGTCTGTCTTGGAGCCGGCTGGCATTGGCTCTATCGGACATGGGGGAAGCTTCTAGCAGCTTCTCACAGAAGCCACCCCTGTAGCCCCCCCACTACCAAAACCTTGCCATGGAAACCCAATACATGCCTGCATCTTTTGTATTTTCTATTCCTCGACTTGCATCTTTGAACATACAGTCCCATGATATCACAATTCATTACTGTTCTGTATGTTTCCTTCTCTGCCAACTGGCTAGAACTGAATTCACTTGTGTATTTAAATGCTCTCATAAGGACCAGCTCATATTTATGGCCCTTCCTGGTTTTGTCAGTGGGCATAAAATATATGGTAATTTTCACTTTATAACTTCCTTTGTGCCAGAGCATGCAAAGTCTTCCTACCACTTCTGGTATTCTGCTAAGGAGGTGATTTTCACACTTCAAGTATTTTAACTGATTGTTGTGTTACAAGGCTAAATATATGATCCCCAGGGTGGGTTTGGAGTGCATTTTGCCATGCTGAATTTAAGAAAAATGCAATAGACTGTTCTAGCACAGGTGAGATGGTTTGGACATGAGATAATGACACATTTAGTAAAACATTCAGTACCAAATTATTATATTTTGAGACTAATTATCCTATTTTAAAATTATTATTATTATTGTTATTACTGTTGTTGTTGTTATTATTATTATTATTATTGTAAAGATTAAATTCCATTATATATTTGTAGTTAAGAACTAGTTCTTAATTGAATAAAATCAATTTCCCTTGTGAAACTATAAAGAGTACAAGAAATAAGACAAATCAGCAAACATTTGCATTATAACTGTCCGGTGCCACTATTTGAACAGCCCGAAACAGGTCATCCAAGTGTACCCATATGGTCTTTATAGATGCTTTTCAGAAGGCCTCAATCCCACTCCCACTGAAATCAGTGTTAAATTTCCTTTGCAACTAAATACAAAAATTACTTGAAACAATGTTTGAAAAACACAGATACATGAATAATCATTGGTATTGTCCTAAACAGTGGTGTTGTCTGGACCTGGGAGCAGCTTGGAAGAGAGATGCCAGAAGGCAACTGTGCTGTTAAACATTCCCTTTTTAAACTTTTGCAACTCATACATAGCAGCTACTGTTACTCAGATATTTTTAGAGGCTATCATTAAATGCCCATTAAGCTCTTTAAGCTATAAATTTAAAGTAAAAAAAAATCAGAAATTTTATCTTTTTAAAATTTGAAATGGCATTATCTAAGCAAATGAGAATCAAATTGTGATTCACTAATTTGCTTAAAGGATATAAATCTTGGAGAAGTTGTCTGTATATTCTAAAGTTGTAACCATGTAATTTTTTAATAGAAAATAAAATGCTTTCTAATATTGGCCTCAACATGTGCTTTACAGCTACCACTTTTGATATGTCCAGATAAATAAGCAAACCAATATTTTAGCAAAATAATTAATAAGAAATATGGTGATATTTAGCAATTCAAACAATAAGCAGTGATGTTCTAAAATAGCTTATTAATTTTTTAAATAACTTCCCTGAGGCCCATCTTTTGTAATGTATGCAGCAACTTAGGAAGTACTTTCCTGATAAAATCAAAACTGCATTAGAGTTTTAAAGCAAATTCTTAATAACTCCTTAATAATACCTGATAATCAGGGTCATAATATAGTCACTCAATTTTCTGTGAGGAAGGGCTCAAGTAGTTCTATACTTTTTAGTTTTGGAGCTTCACTCCTCACATTCTGCATTGTTCTCCTTGAAAAGTTTTGTTTATTTGTTTGTTTGTTTCTTTTTCTGTATAGCAAAATTCCCTCCTTTTCCTATTAATTAGAATGAATAAATCTTCATTTTCTACTGTTTTAATTCTGTTTCTTCTGTTTTTGAGAAAATTGGTTGCATTATCAAATAGAACTGCATCTTCTTACTGGATATCTGTTACTGTAATAACTTGCAGTTGTGGTGAAGTTATGGTATGGTCCAGCTACGAAATAGTTAACATCTATTATGGACAACTTTGTGTGAGTTAGTTGTCTAGACTCCACAGATAAAAGAAACTGATATTTCTACAAGATGATTCATCTTGTCCTAAAGTAGTAGCTCAAAATGAGATCTTTCCTATCCCCAAAGTGCCTATTTCTCTCCACTGATTATAAAGTCAAGATAACCTGCTGTTGCCAATGAGTGATTCAGATCGCTTAAAGAATCACCATCAAAGTTATTAGCAAAAAGTGATTTCAATAGGAATTTATAAAAGTGCGACTTAACAGAGTTCGACGGAGTGTGACTTAAAAGAGTTCGATGGCAAGGTTCACTCTATCACTTACTACATGGATGAAGCATACAAAGGAAAATAGAGTTAGAATCAAGCTAGAATGATTTATACAGAGACTGAAGACGCAAAAGGATAAGGGAGACCCTCCTGTTGAGTCACGAGATTCAGAGTAGACCCCCTTGCTTTCTAAATTCCTCATGGAGCTTAGGTGCAGCTAGGTCCAATCTTAGTCTCAGACTTGGTCAACAGTTTATGTCTAATGGAAGAAATACAAGGAATAAGGAAATCCTCCTGCGGGGTCACGAGATTCAGAGTAGACCCCCTTGCTTTCTAAACTCCTGACGGAGCTTAGGTGCAGGTGGATCCACTCCTAGTCTCAGACTTGGTCAACAGTCTATGTCTAGGGGATTATATGTGTCTAGCAGCAGCCTAAGGTTCATTCACAGTTCTAAGGTAGATTACAAGATTTTAGCAACATTTAATCATTGATTAATTTAACATTTACAAAGTGAGTTAATAGAATTTACTACAATCACAACAGTGACTTGATTACAGATTACACTTGCTATCGGTTACCTAAATCAATTCGCACACACACACAGAGACACAAATATATATAAATGTACAAAAGGTATACCTGTTAAAAATTACTCTCAAGTTCAGTGAAATATTCACTTCAAAAGTCTCAGCATTTCTCAATGGGTGAGGGGTTGAGCCTCGAGGAGTGAAAAGTTGCAGCCCAGGTCCCATCATCAGCTTTCGGCAACGGTCCTCCAAATATCGCAGATTTGAGAGTTTGGGGGCTCTGAATGGTACCCCGCTCAGAGAGAGATGCTGGGTGCAGCCCACTGCGGTTCAGGAGAGCTCAAAGGCCTCACTTGGGACCATAGTTTATAGGTTCTCAAGATGATTTGCTTTAGTCATCCATAAATTTCCATCCTGGTCACAATCCAGAACAATCCAGAACAGTAACAATGGTATCATTCCACTTGAGCTATGATCCAGGTAGGGAATGTTTCAAGGCTGTCAGGGGATAATGAATTATTCCCACTCTTGTTCCCCACCTTGGCCAGGCAACAGGTGTTCCTGGTATGGTCAGTGCCGCTCCCTACCTTAGCCATGCAAGAGTTCCTGGTATGGTCAAGGGACACTTAACCGCCCAACTCATCACACAAAGGCCAAGGCCTAACTGGAATTCCTGAGATCGTAGAGCGGCACAGGTGAGGGGGGAAATGCACCACCACACCAGCATAGGCACAGAAATCTGTACAACAAACATCTATATACTTATCTGTAAAGTCTACACTCAGTCTAACCAGTTCAGGTCAGGTCTACCATTCAAATCCTTTCACATGTCCATCTTTGAAAAATTCTCACTTGCAGATGAACTTTCTATGACTGTCCTGAACTCAAAGTTGTTTTTTTTTAAGAAAAAAAAAAAAAAATTAAAAATCATTGGCTCTTTATCTTTCCCTTCTGCAACCTATTCTTTAAAAGTGTAATCGTAGAATCACTGAAGCTATGGGCACAACTCTGAAGTCATGATATAAATGCTTTTAAAATTTGATTTAAAAATAGAAGAAAAATGAGTACTGTTTCATATATCTGTTTCCTCTGTATTTAACATGCCACTTTTCACGTCCACTGACCGACATGTATAATTAAGTTTCCCTTCTGGTAGCACCAACAGAATAATTAAATAATCTGCCCTGGTTCTATTTACAAATTATTTGTGATGGTTCACTTACGTTCCTAATACTCTGATGTGATCGATATACTTTTCTGACTTAAAACGTAACATGACTCATATCAACCAAGTGCAAACTCCTCATTATCTTAAACGTTAGTTGCCCCATAAGTAAACTGCTTGAAATCTGTTTGTCTTTCTGTATGAATGAGCATTTCAGTGATGCTAATTCTTAAACAGTTATTCACTATTTTGATAATTAATATTAAAGAAGCCAAAGGCTACCATCAAAATGTAAGTTTTTTCAAGTTTTACCCCTATACTATGTAATTTCACTGTTCTCACGCTGAAGGACCATTCAGAGTACAAACAAAAATACTTTATTTTAAAGCTCACATTCAAAAAAAAGCTACTTGAGTAAACAGCTATGGGACTATGGGTTAATGGAATGTCAATAAACCATTTGGGGAATGGTCTTCCTCTTACTTCTTTCTGGAGACAGATTTTAAGACTACAAATCTTTCAAACAAGGACTGTATCTCATTTCTGTATCACTCAGCTAACCAATTTAACTTTAAGATCCCAAACTAAGTACATAGAACTGACAGTGCAAGAGGAAAATGCATGTCTACAAACTTGTAAAATAAAGTTTTGATCTGGGATAGTGAAAGCATTACTATAAAAACTCTCAATGTCTTCTGCACAAGTTTCTTAGTTCTTCTATTCCAGATGTGATTTGCCAATCAGAATTAATTAATCAGAAAGAAATGTTTAATGTTCATTTGGGAAAAGAAAGAGACTTTAACACCCATATACTTGGTTAATATTCTTTGCATGCCTTTTTTTTTTTTTTTTTTTTTTTTTTTTTTTTTTTTTTTTTTTTTTTTTTTTTTTTGTGTTTCCTACAGTTCTCCTATGGGATAATTAGAAGAAGTGGTAACTTCCATCAGCACAGAGATTTTGTAATGATAGTCTTAAGTGAATAAATATTAATAACAAATCAAATATTTATAGTTAATAAAATAGTGTTGGGAATTCAGATAATCCAGACACTGGAGAAGAGATAAATTGTCCTTTCATTTGAGACAAGGGATTTTCCCAGATTATGATATTTAGCACTTGTGAAAGGATCTCATCCTTTGAAAGGGTCTTATCCAGTGTTCAGGAGGTGATTCTCAGCAAGATTAATGAACAAAAAATTCCCTGAAAATAGGTATTTAGATTATTTTACTCCTCTAATATCAGGACATTTTCAAAAGAAAGCAAAAGTAATAAAGGTTTAAGAGTTAAGTCTATGACATATAGGGATAATGATCCCCACATTAGATAGGCAGCCAGATAAGGCTGGTCAGTTTCTGTCCTTAAATTCAGATCTTACATTTTCCTGCTGCATCCAAAGGCTGTGGTGAGACTACAAATCATATTATGAGAAAATTTCTTCTTCCCAAGAAATCAAAGGCATACTGTTCTTTCAACCCTTAAAAACCAAAACAACCAACAAACAAAAAAGAATCTGCCTTCCAYATGACATTCCCAAATAACATGTGCAATGTCTACTTGAATGCTTGTACACTTCAAAGATCTGTAAGTAAATATTAAAAGTATACAGCCAAAATTACAGACAAAAGTATTACATTGTATGCTCATTAAAATAAATGAAAGTGATTGCATGAATTTCAATGTGACAGAATTTCATTAGACTCCTAGTTTTTCTCATCATAAATTCTTAAAAAAATAATTTGGCACAGCTTTTTTGTATCTATTTATATACACACATTAAATTGATAAGTATTCTAAAATTCTACCATTTTAAGATTTTGCTTTTATTAACAGTGATAAGTAAAATCAGTCTATTTAGAAGCTGTAAGTGGTATCCTAAATTATTCCAGAAGGCATCCCCAGTGATCCTTTCCTTTTGTCCCTCTCTTTGGAAAGTGGCCCAAAGCAGATACAATTTTTCTTCCCTTTCAGGTATCCTCAACAGTTTTGCCTGTAAATTTCTTAAAWGTCTTACCTTGTTCCACATTTTAATTGGTAAGCCAAACTGAAAAATTTTGGCTTTTGGTCAAAGTTTGGCAAATGTACACATTTGCTTCTGAAAAGTAAAATGCTCCATGTTATCTAGGGTGCTGTAGATATATTTATGCTTTCCAGAGCCTTAAGTTTTCCCACACTAAATGATCATCAGAGGGATTATTTTGTTTCTCTCTTTCTTCATTTCTTGCCAACTGATTTACTAGTCCTGTGAGTAGTCTACTGGGAATTAGTGCTTAGAAAACAATCTATGGACTGGAACTGGATTCAATTTATATGGCAAGAAGCTACAGCTGTGCTATGAGTAATAAACAAAGGTAAATTAGAACTAGTTTACTATGAGCTTTTTTTCCTTGTTAAGTGATCACTATATGAAGCACCTTCGGACTTCTCAGAAAATGGTCCTGCCCCAGGCTGTCTTGCCTTCTAATCTTCTAAACAACTTCTATCTTTAGCAATTGCAGTGAAAGTGAAAGAACACATCTGAATGAATGGGTAGGCACAAAGATAACAGTATTAATGTTGGCTAAAATGAAATTAAATTGAGATTTTGCTGACAAAGTAGTTCTAATGGTTCAAACAATGTGCGAGCAGAAAATGCTTGCATAGTGCTGATGGATTTCTAATCAACTATGAAAAAAAAAGATATAAAACTACCTTCTGGGAATTGCAAATGTGAACATTTTATTAGAAGGCAAAAGGTTATATAGAATTAATCTATTTACAGAAATCTGCCTGCAATACGCAAACCAGTGGGAATATCTAAAAGGAAATAATAGATATGTAGGAGTTGCTTTCTCTGGCATGAAGTCAGTTAATGAACATTAAAATATAAAGGCCAAGGCCAGTCTTCTTTTGGAGGTGCTATTATTGTCTTAACATATGGGCATTAATCTGGAAACCTGCCAAAGTTATAAAAATTTTTCTAAATGTCTTGATAATAAATACTACAGGAAAACATCAAGTAGGAAATGAAACAGATTTATAACAAGTGCCAATAATAATCAGTAATTTCCTACCTACAAAGTTACGCTAAAAGAAATTTCTCAAATTGTGTTGAGAATGAATGCAGAGCACCTGCTTTGACAGATGTGTTATAGGGCAGCAGCTGCAGGGACATGAGAAAGGACAAAAAAAGAATCTAATTAAGAGTTATTAAGGAAAAATAACTTGTAATTAGTAGACCAGTGAAAAATGAGGGGGAGGGGAGGCAAATTGGCAGTCTTATTCATAACCTGAAGAACACTAGTTTCTATGATGAAAATTTAGATTCAAAAGGCAAAGTGAACCACATTAATTCACATCAGTAAGATTTTTAAACAAGGAAGCTGAAATCTAGTTTACTGACAGATTTTCAAAATTGTTCAGCGCCTCCCAGGTATCACTGAGCTATAGATATTCAGTACTTATGAAATCAGTGCATTTTGGTGATTGAGGTTAATTTTAAAATTCTGAAAAAAAAAAAAAAAAAGAAAATGAAAGCCTCAGTTTTTGCAATAAAATAAGATTTTTTGTTTCTGGGGGATGGGGTATTTTTTTGTTTGTTTGCTTGTTTGTTTGTTTTCCAGTTAATGGATTTTCTTTTTTAAGGAAAGATAGTAGAAAAGGACAATCTGAATTTGTCATACAAGTTCTTTAATAGCATGATCCAGCTGAAATAGAAACTATTCATTAGAGGTACAGATTTGTTCATTCCAAATCTCCCTTGAAGAATAAATTCTTTGTAAGGCAGAAGGATTCACATAATCAAAAGGTAATGTAACAAGCATCCAATTATACTGAATATATGGCTATAAAATTTGTAGATAAGGTCTTGAAACTTCCACCTGCTGAGGTATTTGACAAATCAGCCCTCTCTTAGGAGGAAGCATACCGAAAATCCATGTAGTAAAAATGTAAGTTTATCTTCTGTCTCCAATATTTTCTACTGATACTTACTGTAAATCTCTAAGAAAAATAAGTAGCAATGCATTCCTCTGAGTAACATAATACTCAGTGACAGCACAGCTCCTACTTTTTATAATTTTAAGTTATATAAAAAATAGCAAATTTAAACTTTAAGAAATTACTGTTTAAATTTTCTCATTGAATAAGTAAAGACTATTTATCATAGCATTATATAGTTTCTTAAATCACAGTCTGTAATCATCACTGATATGCAGGAAATTGCAGAACATTTTGCATGAAAAAAAGATTCTGCAGTAAATATTTTTTTTAAACTGTGCATTATTATGTGCACCTATTACATTTCACATATAAAATAAAATACTGTAAATTATTAATTCCTGTGAAAAATATTGTGCTTCTTCACGGCCACTGAATAAAAGCTTTGCTACATTTTTAGTTGTATATTTCATGTTTGGCTTTTTAAACAGATTTCAATCTCTGATTTTCTGGTGCAAGGTCTGAGCAGTTCAATAACATTACATCCTCCTCTTACATCTAATTGAAGACTTTACCTTCCAGCTCTGTGGTGCAATGTGTTGTTTTGGCAACGTGAAATAGTAGTACTTTATTCCTGTGTTTATAAACTAATGCTTACTGAACCACCAGGGCTTGCAGTATCATAGGCTTCAAACACTTATTTTTAATCCTTTTAATTACCTGTGATAATTTCATGTGATTGTGAGTGTTCTCTTCCCCCTCATCCCAGATGCCAAAATATCCAGTCTTCCCACATTATGAAATGTAAACAGTATACTCTGAACTCAGGCAGGCTGAGATGTCAAGAGAGACAGGGAACTGATGGAGCAGGGGATGGTGGTGAAAAGAAATCAGATATCATCCTTTCCCACCAGTCCTGAAGGGCAGCATAGGTTAGGTACAATTTTCCTGCAAGTCGCAATAGAGGAAAGGCTTGAATTTTGTTCCTGTTAAAGATTTGGGTTTTAATTTGAATTATTATTTACAAATGGGAAGACAGATGAGCTTAAGCTGGGAAAAAAATCTACAGTTTCTTACTTAGGACAATAATATTAGAACTTTATTGGTAATTTTCAGACTCATAAAGTCAGTAATCTAACTGTTTCACCATTCCCCACATCCCCACCGTCTCTTCTGGTATCAATTTTTTTCCAGGTTTTTCACCATGAGGCCCTATATTTCCTTGGTGTTTTGTTGTTCTGATATATTACTTTACACTTTCTAAGCTGAATCTTCCTTTCTTGTCAGCCCATAATTTTACAACCCTCCTGAAATATATTCTTGTCCTCAGTACTTTCTCCAAATCTAGTATGATTCACAGATTGAATAGTCTTGCTGTCTCCTCCCTTTTCCAGACCATTAACAGAGCTGTTGAACTCATCTCCCTCATCTTGACACGTGCTGTTTCACTCAGCTCTATTTATGGCCATGTTTCCAGCCCATCTTCTCACCTTGCATGTGAGAATGGTTCGGCGTGGTCCATGTGGTCCTGGATCTCACCTCTCTCTGCGCTGTCTGCAAGCCACAGCTGCTTGCCAGCACATGCTGCAAAATGCCTGCTGGTGGGCCAGCAGAGGACAGGGGAAACAGTCAGCGTATCTGAGATTGTCTGTAACACGACAGGCTGCTTCTGCACTAGCTGTGTGATTAGATCGCTGCAACTACTGACAGGGCCACCCCAACCCTCCTTGTACTCCAGCAGATTGATTATAACCTGGGCTGTGCGCCAACAGTGGAGACGTTTCATTTTCAGTCTGTGACCCCTGACTAGTCACTTCACTAGAGAGAAGAGAGTGGACCTGATATAACAGTTTTACAGCTTATATCCAGCCCATAGAGCATTACCTAGATTATGTCTAAGCAAGAATCATAACTGTAAAAGAAAATACAATCCTAAAAAAATAATGAGCTAGATTCTCATGCAGTAGGCATCGTTGCACCAGCTAGTGAAACTGAACAGACTTCTACCAGCTGAGGCCATTCTTACCTCATTTACCTTTAAAGATGTAAAACTAAAAATGAAGCACAAAATTATACCTAAATGTCATCACATTTCTCCAGTGTAATTACAAAAGTGAGAAAGGGGCATTATCAGCTAAAATTTAAGGAGTTTTAAATGTCTTTCACTAAAGCTTCCCTAAGCTTTTTTTGCTAATAAGTGGTACGCTAACATGTCTCTGGTTTTCACTCATCTGCTTATTTTTTTGTGCTCAAGCACGTACTAAAGACATTTAAAGGAATTCCACAAAGGCTTTGGAATGAGCAAAACCAAAGTTATATTTACTGTTGGGAGTTTGGAAATCTGCTTATTTGCATATCCTTATGTAATTATATTGTTAGCCACAAGGTGAGGAAAAAGGCCAATGCCATAGATTAAAATGTCTTTACATTACTAAAATGATGGTCAAATGCTTCACCTTCCCGGGGAGACCTAAATAATACAAACATTTCGTAGTATCTTGTAAATCTTGTGAATTTGAAGAATATATAGCTTACTAATGACAGAAAACTCTAAGCTAGAATACTGAGATTAAAATCCTCCTTTTCAGATCCACTGAATTTAATACCTTATAGCAGCTGAAAATAGACTTTTTTTTAAAAAAAATGCTACTCATGATGGTTCTAAGCAGGTGCACAATGGAGAAGAGAGTTGAGGCATTCTCCATCACTATTTCTCCCACCTCTGTGTCTGTGTAATATTTCTGATCATTTGTACAAGTATTGATTAAATATTGCTAATCATCAGTAATCCTTACAGCTGCACTTCAGTACATTTCCTTTCGTGGCTGTCAGAACTCAGCTACCTAAAGAAAAGACACCTCCTGCCTTCTAACAGGCAGTTTCCACACTGAAGTGAGAAATGATTAATGAGTAACAGTATGTGATGAAATTGTTTCAATCCTTTTACTAGTAGTGAAGATAAAGCACCCTCTGATGTCACAGTTTATATTATCATTGACGGAAGAACCTTATTTATTAATGGTTCAGGAAATATAGAGCTGCATTTCAGCATCTACCAAACCTAGAAATAAAACTTGTAAAACATTTCTTTTCCCTGTGAATAATAGAGAGGTGAATTCATAATAGAGATGGAAGCGTACTGCTTCGTTGCTTGACACTAAGCACTTCATTCCCTTAGAGGGGAGCAGAACATATAAAAATAATCTCTACCTTTTTTCAGGGCAGTGACTTGTTACCCAAAGATACAAATTGACCCAAAACACAGCTCAGAACTCAAACCAACCACAAAACTTTTATTAGTGGTAAGAAAATTGAATAATATTCTGACATAAATTTTGAAGTCTTTCTATTAAGGAAACTGTAAGGGACGAGGCCCAAGTGACCGTCCTGTGAGCACAAACAATGCCCCAAGAGAAAGCTCCAGAAGCCAGCCATGGGGAGGGGCTCAGTGTCACTCTCCTTGACTGACTGGTGGCTCAACCACCCCTGAAACCGGGGTGAGGGAAGATTCCAGAAGCCGTGGCCTGGGCCCAATAAATAGGGGCGCACATGCACTTCCTTGGGGAGCTCTTCACACCAGCACGCGGGGTTGGCAGGTCTGATGCTGGATCCAGGATTGGCGATACCTCTGTCTCTCGCTTCCTACCTCTTTCTCTTTATTTCTCTTTCTTTCTCTCTCTCTCTCTCCCTGCCATGTTGTTCTCAAGTAATACAAGGCCTACCTCAACTTCTTGTTAAAGCTGGTTAGCTTATGTCGTGTATTAATGCATAGAGGGTTGGTGCCTATAGAGTGTTCGTTCTATTAAAAGTTGATGTTTGCATATGGACCTTGAGTATTATCTCACCTTAGTCCACACCGAGGGGATTTGTGGCCCTTAGTCACTCTCCCCTTCTTGTAGATGGGACGTAACAAACAATTTGAAAAATGAGTGAAAATAACACTTCCATAACAAAAGAGGTTCAGATAAGACCAGATATCCTTACGCGAGCTGGATTAAACTTCTTAACTTTTAGTCATCCGAACAAATTGTAAAAGTTGAGGAAATTACAGTTTTCACTTTTTTTAACGTTTTTATCTTACCTTTTATACTTGATTCCCTATCCCATTATTGTCTTGTTTCTTTTTCTCACACTTTAACCCTCTCTCTCTTCTGCTTTTGATACTCTTGTCATTTTCCTTGATAATTTTAAGTGGGATCTGAAAACCAGTAGTTAATTTTGTTGATACTTTCATCACCTCTAATGTTTTTCAAAAGAGAATGTGGATTTTGGTTATGCTTTTTGGTATAAATGTTTCTCCTGGATTCACAGTAACCATGTTAATCACAAGTAGTTGTCATTGCAAAGTACTTTTCAACATAGTGGGTCTGTGTAGTTATTTTAATGAAGTTTTCTGCATTGTAATTACATTTTTATTATTGCATAGTTTGATGACTAAGAAATCAAGAAAGCTTGGATGCAGTTTGATATCAAATGTCTGACCATTCAGACAACTTTAATGCACCAAATTTTTAGAATAGTATGTAGAAGCAGCAAATGAGATTTAGGCCTGACCAAATGCTAAGGGAAAGACATTCTAATCTTAATATTGCAAAAGTTCTGTGAAGCTGGTATGCTTTAACGAAATGTTTGATCTGCCAAAATTCTCATATATGCTTACAGAGGTATTTTTTCTCGTTTTATAATGCATTGTTCTGTTTGGTTTCAATTAATTTAATTAATTTAATTCAAGTAATTTAATTTTTGGTTTTCAATGAAATTAGTCATTGTAATTTAAGATATCTAGTAAGGACAACTTTGCAGAGTTTGAAATGAAAGGTAAATGGTAGAACTAGCACTGCTATGCCACCATGAGCCTGCCACAGCTGGAACATCTGCCACAGCTGGAACATCTGTCACAGCTTCAGCCAACCAGTGTAACACCGGATAGAGGTTGAACCCATTTCAAGACCACAGATGAGTCTATGTGTAGCAGTGGACTGCAAAACAATTCAAGCGAAATTGACCTGCCCTAAATTCTGTAATGTTGCTGCAAGACTGCTACCAGTCCTGAGTCAGCTGTCTTCATAGTCTTTGTATGATACACTACCCAGACGCAGTCTAGTTTAGACTCAATACTCTTAAGAAGTTGTAGTTTGCCACTGAGTGGATCTATGTGAGTACAAACCTAATACACTCTTAGCTGGCCTGTTGTGAGCATGGTAGGCAGCTATTGATCTCCTATATTGACTTTTTAAATGTTTACAGTGATCTTTACGTGCTTAAGCTTTTAGATGCTGAAACCTGCACACAGGAAGGGGCTTCAATTTACATGCAATGCTAGGAGCTTTTTCACACCTCTGCCCTCTTATTTCCTTCCCAAGACCCCCTCCACTTTGGTCTCTTCTCATCAGTTCTTGTGCAGGCATACATGCCCATCTATTACCTAAGTTCAGTGTTAGATGAAGCAGTATCAGGTTCCTTCATAAATGTGAGGAAAATACAAATTTGTTTCAGATAATGTGAATTTTCAGGTAAGTGACATTTAGATAATCGGAATTATGCTCTAATTATATGCTAATGGCCTCTTTAATGTTTTATCTTCTCTCTGTCAAGAATCTTTCCTTTTTTCTCCTTTTATCTTATCAGCATATTTACGGGGCATAAAGTTAGACCAGACACACATTTTCCTAATACAGAAATACTTCCCCCACCATTTTTTTCATTCTACTACAGTTTAAATAATTACATCTACCYTACTGAATATGGGGGTAGATATAGGCTCAACATGGTGATCTTAAAAAATACTGGGCTAATGAAATCTTACTTAATAAGTAAGAACCATTATCTCTTCTTTAGAATAAAAGTTTGAAAATGCACTTTATAAGATAATACAAACTGCACATTGAAAACACAGTGATGAACAATCATCATTCTTAAAAGGTGTATGTAATAAGGAACCATGGTGTTACCTGAGTAGATGCTTAGGAACACTTCATGCAACCATGAGAGTGATTCAATTATCTCAATACTAACTGGCAAGAAAGAGCAGAGTGTTATCTTTAGACGAATGACACCTACAACCTTTTTGCTCCTTTTAAATCATACCTTCCATGTGGCTGACATTGCCATATCTGCAGACATTTACAAAGCCAACGAAACATCAAAATGAGTCTATTATTCAAGTGATAACCCAGCTATGAGCCTCTATTGTGTGCAGTTCTCTAGTCTCTATAAGAGCTGCTCCAAGACTAAATCTGTATACCTCTCATGGGTGTTAGTATGTTGGACATGTTGCAGGAATTGCACAAAGCATCACGTCACTCTAGCATTACAATTTTCATCTTCAGGCAAACTTCTTACACTCAGAGCTCTCATTTTTTACAGGTTGCTTCATTCTTTGGTGATTACTCTGGTTACTTGAAAATCCTAAAAATGGACATGGAAACTTCCCCTAAAGCAGCATAACACCAACGCTAACTTCTACTGCAGTTGTTGAATAAAGCTCTTTTTACCTTTCTTCCTGTGCAAGAGAAAAAGTAAAAGCACTGACTGAGAAATGATAGAAACGTGATGCTATCAACATATGATGTGAAAGTCTGAACAGGTGAGGTTAACTTAGTGTGGAGAGGTTGTGAACTCTGCCTGTAAGTCAAGTAGTTCCTGAATACTCTGATAAATATTACACATTCAAGTATCTGTTCTCATGCCTGTGTGGGAAATGTCAGTTGCAACTTAGAGTCATTGAAATACAATGGCAAAAAAGATTTTTCATGGACTCTGTTCAGTTCCCTTCGTGAGGTTGCAGCCCTGCAACTGCCCTGGAACTGCCAACATTCGGAACAGACATTTTGGTATGGTCACTAAGGGAATGTTCTACTATTTTTGCACATGACAAGACACTTTTGCACAGAGGAATATATTGTAAGTCAACTAACAAACTCTAGCCCAGACTAATGGCTTGCCAAAAGCAGCAGATGCTAAAATATAACATTTAGTATAATTAAATATGACCTTCCCTCTAAATTAATCTAAAGATAAAATTGTTGTATTTGAGATAAAGTCCAGTGAACATTATTCGGGTGGGAATGCAAATTAGTTAAAATTGATGCRCTAGATGCTTGAAAAAATAAGGATAGTATTGGCTAAGCTGACTAACACCTCTCAGTGGATTATTTGATTTGACATTGATAATAGGCAGAAAGCTATCTGAGCTTTACCATTCCTTTATAGAGAACATCTCCAGCTCCATTCGGTCTTAATTTCTGAATGTAAGTAATGTTTCAGACCAAACTGAACCATAGAACCTTGAGACAGGTAAAACCAGAGGCAAGTTCTCCCATACTTCTTTTCTTTTCTCTCTTTTTTCCTCTTTATCTTCTAGAAAAGAGATGAGAGATTTGTGAGTAACTTTTTATACTCCCTGTGGTCAGTCTTTAAGTCTCATTTAAGCAGAATAAGAAGGTAAAATACTTAATTTTTTTCATTTTATTACTTTTTTATGCCAAGGATCAAGAACCTTAAACTTAAGATACTAAAGTAAAAATGTTTGTATGGTAATAACAAAGTAATTTCTTTAGGTCACTTTTTTGAAAGCATCATTGTGACATTACAAAGTCAAATTTATGAAACAATATATATTTGCCATGCATTTACTTAGGAGTTTTGACACAACTAACAATTAAATGTTCATCATTATTTTCTTTTTTTTTTTTTTTTTTTTTTTTTTTTTTTTTTTTTTTTTGTTTTTTTTTTTTTTTTTTTCATCCTATTCAGTTGCATACTGACAAAAAGACACAAAGAAAAGACACAAAGACAGTCCATTTTAATATTTGACTAGCTTTAAGTAATAATATTATGATTTTCTATCTGTCTTGCAGGAGAATTTCTGAGAACTTGCTTCTGTTTTAATGACTAAGAAAAGGAAAAAAGTGGAAAATTAATTATATAAATAAAGGTCAACAAGAAATTTTGAAAAACTCATAAGGGTTTGCTGAGCTACGAAGCTCAGGCTAAGGAAGAACTTTATATAAACTTTGTGTAAGTATAAAAAGGTTAAATGGACACCATTAGAATTCCCGATAACAGGAATCCAGTGCACCATTTTGAGGCTCAGTGATGTTTCAAGAGTTCTGTTTCAAATCCTTTATGAAGTATTTTGGTGTGATATCCTGAGATTTATAGGTTTTTTAAAAAAAAAAAAAAATTCTGCAGCCTGCAGCTGGAGACACTACAAGGCTAGTTGCATTCTCTTGCCTAATGTAATGGGCCTTGAAATTAAAACATACATACATTTTATAGCATAATAAACAATCTCATTTCCAGATATTAAAACTCACAGTTCACAACTTTTTCATGCAGAAAACAAAACTTCCTTGAAAAACGCAGCCCCTATTTAAAGTTTTATTCAGATATTGAATGTACATAAAATATAATAAGCCTATTAAATTTTCTGGGTAGCACTTTAAGGGACACCAGTTACAGGCTTTTAACTAATGACTATGCATATTTATATAATAGGTACATATCTACTATAATATCTGTACATAACTACACATTTAGCAGCAGTTGAAAGCACAATGATATTAAATCTAACCTAGAGCTTTTTAGCATTTCTCTTGGCAATTTTCTGCTATGGGATTACTCATTCTGAAGTGCTATACCTACAAAGGTAATAGTGAGAGTGTTCCTAGTCCTGATAGTAATGTAACATAAAGGGCTTTAGGTGCTAGCTGTAGCTAGATGAATTCCAGAATATCTGAATTTGTTTAGTAAATGACAGCTGTTAATGCATATGAGAGTTTGGTCTCGTATGGACAGCCATCAATGGAACAGGGTTGATTCACTGGTTTTGATGGAATTCATCCATGACCATAATTTTATCCACATATGAATAATGATATGAAAAGTGTTAAGGAAAAGACAACTTTAAGTGCCTTGGAAGCGTAGAATAACACAAAGTATAGTTATCATGTGCATTGTTTTGTATCGTAAGTAAAATGACTCTCTCCTAGTAAGAAGAAATTAACCTGAATAATGTATAAGCCTTGGCATATGACAAACAATATTTCCAGGTTTGTATTAGCTTTCATTTTCAAAAACAACTGAGCACGTTTAAATTTAGACGTAGACCAGATTCTCTCGGGATCTAGTGATCTAGTTTTTTTGAGATAGCATAGTTGTTTTTCACAATTTCTATGTGTTTAAGCCCTTGTGGGGCTCCAGCTTCCTAGGGAAAATTGTTTGAGATAATGTAAAATTATCATGATTTCCTTTTCTGTTATTTTTAGACCAATTCATCACTCCATTTATCTTGTAATTCTGACCCCTTCCCCCTAGTTTTCCAGTAATTCCCSTCTGCTGAGGCAAGAGTGCAATTCACAGTGAGGTGTTTAGGCAACACAGTTCATCCTAAAATTGTGTGAGTAGATGTATGGAGGGAATCTGCCAACCTTTGGTAAATTATCCCAATTACAATCTTTGAAATGTAGATGGGCTGTTGTTTTTTTTATGGAATGACTGATGTATAGCATACAGCTGGTCAAATAAGCTTGTCAAATAAAACCAAATACAGCTTGTATTTGGTCTGTAAAAGGGATTTATTTGATATCAGATGTGCATAGAGTGTTGCAGCTTGTAAAGGCCTCCTAGCCACAAAAGTAGTACTTTGTTCCCAAATCTTGTGTGATGATTAGTTCTGTTGAAAAATTATCAGTCTAGCCAGATTCTGCAGGGGATGAAAATGCATCATCTGTTGATGTAAAGTAATCTTTCTGTTGCTGGAAAAGATGATTTCTTACAATAAATTACTTTGTTTTGAACCTCTCAGAACAGGAATTTGAACTAGATAATAACAACCATATTTGGTTAATGTTTATTTAAGGATAAGAACTGGAGAGAACAGTATTTATCATGCCTCGGGAAAATTGGTGAACGGGAGCCTTCAACTCCTTTTTACCTCCTGGTCCTTTTTTTACCACCTGGTCCCTTATCCTAGCAAGTTGGACTGGCCCCAGAACCCGGCTTTCAGTGTATGGAGAGCTCTTCCTCCCTGTGCATGGACCAAGTCTTGGGCAAACCTGACAACATCAACATCARCATCAAGAACAGAAGGAACCCATAGCCGTCAGAAGTAACTCAGCCAAGACTTGCTGAGATATTGGCCTCACACCTCGGCACAGCAGCTGCCCACTCCTCCCATGCTTCCTCACCGCGTTGCCCAACCTCACATTTCTACCACCATCCCAGCTGTGGCCTTGCTCCAATGTTTTCCCTTTCCCTTTCTGTGGTTCCTGTGGTTTGGTAGGATGATCATCACATATTCATAGCTTTGAAAGTGTTTGTACCACCAGACCTCATGCTGTTGTAGCTGTCCTCATCCCCAACTCAAGAAAAATAAGCTCCATAATGGCCATAAATAGGGACCTGTTTCTGGGGCAAATGTGCCCTGGCTATCAAAATCTGTAGGCTATTGTGCATACAATCTTTCCTTTCCTGAACCCAAGCACAAAATACGCTTTCATTTTCTGCGGGTTAGCATTCAACAGCTAGATCTTGAGAAGTACCAGATTTTCAACTGGTCTCCTTTTTCCAGCATTTCTTACTTTGCACCCTAGGAGATGTGAATCGTATTCTGAAGTAAACCTCTCTCCCCATGCACCACATGACAAACCTAAGCATTATCTCAGGCTACTCTAATGCTCAACATAAAGTGGCAAAAGCAAAGTTTCTTTTTAAATCTATCTACTGAGGATTAGAATCAAGAACTATCATCTCCCATTTTTTCCGAGAGAAATCAAATGCTTCTGCAAGTTTATGCAGTGTGCTATTGTACACATTTGTAATACTTTCTGGGTTGAATGGGTTATGATCAGTCCATCAGAGTTGCAAAAGCAAATAAAGCTACAGAAGAATATGAGCACCTTACTATCCTGTGGTCTTATTAGGATCAAGCCTAAAAATTGAAATACTACATATAATTTCTCTTCCTACGCCATATGTTATCACTCTGAAATGCTAATAATCAATCTGCTGCATTCAGGTGGTATGATTTGGATTTCTTCCTCTAGATTTACATTTTGCTTTTGTCTGTACATCACAATTGCTAGATAGTATTGCAAAGCGTTCAGCGTAGAGGTTTTTCCAGATGATGAATTGGATCCCTTTCAGTTGTGTCCCTGAGTGCTTCCTGCTGTCTATGGCATCCCAGATCCCTCATTCAGTACAACAAGCAGCCCACTATTGCTTCCCATATGAAATATGATATGTGTGCCACTGACAAGAGTCCTTTGAGATTAGATACTCTCCATAGATATTTTATTACAAAATATTAGAAAGGAAATACTGTGTCTATGTTCTAAAAAGTGGTTCAAAATGGATTAAATTGATGTAAGTAAAAAAAAAAAAAAAATTTAAATTGAAACAATAAAGCTTGGGCCATATAACCTGAGAAGATCAAAGGTCCACCCAAACCTTAGCACAGTTAGGAGACTAACAGATACAAAACCTGTCATTGCAGTCATCAGCCACAAAGGAGTCATGTTGCCACTATGGCATCTTGCAAACTTTTTCTTACTAAGATGAACAATAATTACTTATTTTTAGCAGTGACAGCTGCATGTGGCTTTCAGTGCAAGCTTGAAACAAAGTTTGACCTTGATTAGTATCTGCTATACTACCACATACTTAGAAACAAGTAGAAGTATCCTTTATAAAAATGGCTGCTGGACAGGTTTGCTTGATGTCCAACATCCTTACCCAGAAATCTTGGTGTTCTTCTGATTTGTTCTCTGGGACCTGGAAGAAATTTTCTTCTTCTTTTTTTTTCCCCAATACAGGGAAAAAGCAAACACATAAGCTATGTATTGACTTAAGAGTTCAGCTGTTTCTTCCTTCTTTTTTTTTCTTCCCCCTGTCTACATCTATCAGCTGACTCGTCTTGTTTTCTGCTTCTTAATCTTCTTCCATAATGTTGATATTTTATCTAATGTCAATGAAAAAAAACATGAAATAAATACAGAATTACGAAAAATAATAGAGCAAAATGCTTTTACACCTGGTAAATCAAAGCAAACACAATCTCACTACTGCCACCAATACAGTGGTTCAGGGTTACAGTTTCCTTCCTGTTCAGATCTCCTCAGAAATCCTCTTCAGGCATTATGTTCTGTATCTTTTATTTCTGCTGGAACTGGGATTATTCCTGTTTGGTATAAAAGAGTCTTCTCTCACTCTCAGGCTAAATACCTGGGCAATGGACCAATCACTTTTACTGTGGATATAGGATTCTCCATGTGGATGCATATGATTCACCTCCCACCCTGCAAGCTCGCCATGTGCAGGTTTCTGTGACATCACTGTGTTCTGAAGAATACTTATTATGCATTTCAAGGAGAATAAATTAATGTGGAAAGGCCTCATTTTTTACCTACCAGGTGTTCAGTTGACTAGAGTAAACAAGGCAGACCCACTTTGTGCAGCCCTGTTGTTTCTAGGTTCTCACCTTCATCTTAATTTCACCTGAGAGAAATTACCTGTTTGCTGCAAATCTGCTTCTTCTTTGGGAACCATCCTTTTTAAAAGGCTATGTCCTTTGCTGTTACACCTTCTTTACATCTTAGGTTTCCTTCCTTGACAAGAATACCTGTCAAGTGGAAGTGGTGGAGAAGCCACTCATTGCCTCTTAAATATGGTAGATGTACAACTCTATGTCTCCACCCTCTGTAGTCCAAAGATGCATTTCCAGTAACACACTAACACATCTCCCAGTCTGTAAACATTTAAATTATATTTTAATTTCAGAATTCAGACCAAAAGGTAGATCACATACCACTCCTGAGGAGTTATAGTGAACTTTAAATCTGTCACAATAATCTTAAGAGAAACTGTTGATTAAGACAGAGGCTGTGAAAACGGATAAAGTAGAACAGCAAACCTATTTCCATTTTGAAAAATCTGACAGGCTAGCAGAGTAAGGTTATACCTCCAAAGAACCTAAAATCAATTTAGTTTTCATTACATCAGACAAATTCTACACCACTTGTGACATTTTTAATTATAACAAACCATCACTCTCTTCAGCCTTCACAGAAATGAACAGAATATGAAAAAACAGACTTCCTTGGAAAGCAGGCTGGCATTGACTATTTGCAAATGAACATGTTTTTTAATCCCAAAAGTATTGTGTCAGGACACACATTAAAAATAGCAACAATAAATTTATCCTACTACACAAAAGAGTAAGTATTTTTAATCATCTCCAATTTGATATTCACAAAAATGGATTTGATCGACTTTCATAGCTTTTTAAGAAGTAACACTTTCAGAAATATGTCTTGATTTTCCACATTGCATTTTAATAGCCTGTGATATATTACCAAACTTATGAAAAGCTCTGATGGGACATGGAAAGTCAAAATTCCTGTAACAATTTGATGATATAATACAATATAAAAAACTGGAGTTGCTAATGAACACTACATCTTTACTACAGTGTGAAGTAGTATCAGGCTTTAAATTGAAAGTACTTGATACTCCCATAGCTTCTAACCTAGCAGTGATATTCAGAGATGAAAGAATATGGAAGTGTCAACATGTAGCAACGTGCTGGCAGCTGGTGCTCTGTCATTTCAATTGTTCCAACTGAGAATGAGAATCCTTCATCATGGCTGAAAGTGTGAACCAGGATAATTCATTTTGTGAAAGGTACAGTTTCTGTTAGATGATCGCTTTTACAAAGAATTCAACAACCAGTGGCAGTGATTTGGGTGACAAGCAGGGATGACAGGAAAGATCAAGTGTCAATAGTTAGGGAGAGAAAGGGAAGAAAGACTGTTTTGCAGTAAACATAATTTAGCATTATTAAAGTTTACTGAATAAATTCTTACGATATGTCTATGCAATCAATTAAGTTTCAGTCATAGCTACCTGTACCAGTTAGCAAGTTCATCAACACTTGCCAAATTATCAGGTCTGGCCATGGGATGACCGTTATATCACCTTGCCTAAGCAAGAAGTTAACAAATGAAACTCAATGGCATGAAGGAACTCCCTGCTCCTCAGCTTAAACCCACCTGTAACCAACTTCATAAGAACTCTTTATCTAAACTGTTTTCAGTACTTCCCATAGTTAGTTAACCAACCTACAATTGGATTCAGCCAAGATCTAAGGACTGATGATGTGAAGGTACATATTGCATATTATTAATTTCTTTTCAGAAAAAGTAGTTTGACTTTGCCTGAAATAGTCATACAGATACAGCTAAGACATGTTAAGGGAGCTTTAGACTGTGTGAACATTCCTGTATGGTACCCTGATCTTCAAAAGAGAACTCAAGTCTGTTCTCTTTGTATGCAGATAACGCGAAATTCTGGTTAAATTTCTCAACTAGAAATCACTTTGTTTCCTATACTGAACTGCTTTATTCACATTTTACTTTTATCTTAAATGCATATTAGGCTAAACATGAATGCAAGATTAGAACTCTCTGTGAGACAACATATTTGAAAGATATTCTGCAATCTAATTATTCATATAATCAACTGTTAAAGATTTTGTCCTGGTTTTGGCTGGGATAGAGTTAATTTTCTTCCTAGTAGCTGGTATAGTGCTGTGTTTTGGATTTAAGATGAGAATAATGTTGATAATACACTGATGTTTTAGTTGTTCCTGAGCAGTGCTTACACTAAGTCAAGGACTTTTCAGCTTCTCGTACTGCCCTGCCAGCGAGGAGGCTGGAGGTGCACAAGAAGCTGCGAGGGGACTCAGCCAGGGCAGCTGACCCAAACTGGCCAAAGGGATATTCCATACCATATGACGTCATGCTGAACAAAAAAAGTGGGGGGAGTTGCCTGGGGGTGTGTGGCCACTGCTCGGGAACTGGCTGGGCATCGGTCAGCACGTAGTGAGCAATTGCACCGTGCATCACTTGTTTTGTATATTCTTTTATCATTATTATTATTTTCCCTTTCTTTTCTGTCCTGTTAAATTGTCTTTATCTCAACCCACAAGTTTTACCTTTTTCCGATTCTCTCCCCCATCCCACTGCAGGGGAGTGAACGAACAGCTGTGTGGTGTTTAGCTGCCTGCTAACAGCTATCAACAGCTTTGATATGTCTTTTTATGTGTTACTCTAGTCAAAAATTATGAGGTTGGGGTTGCAGTTAACACAATGTAGAATAAACCTGTATAGGCAACATTTCTTAAGAATACCATAAACTATGCTGTACATTCATCTTCTTGTTTGGACAAGCAATGAAAGCAAGCAACAAAAATACAAGGGTCTTGTCAATAGAATGAAAATACAGAGTGGAAGAAAGAGGTAAGAAACTAAGTAGCAAATGATCATTCCAGAGAGGGGGGAAATGTTATGTTGACAAGGTTATAAGAAGTGTTGAGAAAGAAAAGAGGCAGAGAAGGACAAAATCCTTTACCATTCTTAAAAGACAAAGACATAAAGTGGAGGAACAATCAAATGCACTGGAGGAAAGTAGACAAGGAGACAAAGTGAGTAGTTTAAAACCCAAGAAGTACAGTAGCACGTCAAGGAAAAAATGGAGCGAAATCTCAATCAAGTACAAGGAAGCTCATCATTACATTGTTGGAACAGAAGACAGAATAAAACTACTAAGTCTGCGACAGGCTTAGTAAGTAAGGCACAACAATAATTTCAGGTAGTCTGATTAGCCAAGACAAGGGGAAATGATAACATGGTCTTTGAAGGATGGATAGAGTCAAAAGGAAGAACAACTATGGAAGTTGGGAAGGTAAAGAAAAATGAAGGAAGGATGGGAGACGAAAAGGTGGGGAAGATAATAATATTGACCGGTATTATTTTAACAGTGGATCCTTGGCTGAATGATTTATTTTTATCTACCACTATCAGTTACTTTAATTTATCTCAGCTACACCTTTTTGTTTTCTTCAATATCTTTCATCTTCAAAAGTTAATGTAGTTACAGAAGTGAAGGTTAGATAGTGATAACGTGATCAAAATTTCTGGATATTGGGATAGTTTGCCGTTCAGAAGTTTCAAAACAGAAATGTTTGAGCCTCTGTTTTCTCTTTACGAACCTGGGGAATATGCCAGTGTATATAAAACAGAAATGAGTAAATGCCTGGAAATGCAAAAGCAGATATAAAAACGTGGAAGAACAAATATGTAAAATGCAAATAGTCCCAGTTTTAATGGGTCAACATATGTATTGATAAGGTACTTATGTTTCTCATACATCCAAACAAATAAACTTCTAAACAAAACAACCTTCTGTTTATTTATGTGTGATGATTTCCACTTAAAAGAACCAAATACAATGATTCTGCTTTCGTGGCCCCAAGAGGGATTTGAAAAAATGGACACAGTTAAGGTCAGTAACAGTATGCTCCATGAATCAGTCAGTGGTTTTCTAGAAGACAAAATACCTTATCTATTCATAAGATAGCCTGTCAATAAATCCAACACACACTTATTTCTTATCAGTCCATGCTACAAGAATTAGCTCTGAAACCCAGGTCAGGCTTTTTTTTCTCTTTATTTTCAGTTTCTGAAAATATGAAATTACTATTTTCTTTACTCTGTGTGTTTATAATTTCTCTCCCCCATGATTCTTGCTGCTTCATGTATTTCTCTTTTCCTGCTGCAGTTTGAAGTTCTGTGCTCCTAATGTTTACCTGCATTCTTTAAACTTTCGTTCTTTAGTTACTGTTTTTTTCCCACTGTAAAGATCTGCTGTTCTTCAAAACAAATCTCACTCTTTCACCATTGCTCTCTGGACTACCAAAGAAGCCAACAAATTGCTAGGAGTAGGGGGGGGGTGCACTTTTCCCTGTTGGAGAAAAATATACTAGAGCAAAGAATCCGTTAGTAAAGGTCTTAGCCTGAATGCTTTGTCCTCTGTTGAAATTATGTGGATAGGGAAAGAGGGGCACAGTATTTAACCTGATCATAAATAACAGTTCAATAAAGTTCAGTCAGTGTATAAAAAACTCAGACTAGCTTCCTGATGGGAATAATTGTAGATTAAGAGTGAATAATGAAGCTCTGGCAGGGCCCTAGGAAGCCAATATATCTATGTGCATTTATCTATTTATCTATCTATTTATTTTCACGAATCTGAAAATCATAGAACATGTACGGCACAGGAATTTAGGTCAGAACAACCAGGATCAAATCATACAACTAAAAAGAAATGTTAGAGCTGTCTTTACAGATTTCCTTGCTTAAACAAGAACAGAATTACCTGTCCAAAAATATGTGTGGAAAATGTCAATACTTCTAAAGAAATTCATTAATGCGGAAAAAGCCCATAAGGGAAGTAAATACTGACAACATCAGCCACTTCACAGCAGCATCATGTTTCAGTACAATGCAGTAGTCTTCTAAAACACTCTGACATGTCTTAGAATGAAAATGATTCCTGAGTAGTTTGCCAAAAAAAGTCACAATAAAGCATAAAGTAATATCAAGAATAAACACAGTATCTTCTTGTTACTTCCTACTGTATTTTTGAACTGAGAAAGCAGAAGGAAATATAAGTGTATTTTGTTGGTCCTTTACTGCTAGACATAGCCAACAAGGCTTCAGTCATGCTCTGGTTTTGTGATGAAAGTGAAACTTCATTTATGAACTTAGTTTTTAAATTTCTAGTTCATATCATATAGAAAGGAAGTGTTTCCATTTCCTGACTTGATTCTCCTTGTGCTCTGTATTTGCATTTTACAGGATGAATTCACCTTTCTAAGATTCATTGTGGGCACCAGCTTATTCAGCCCATTGGACCACTCCCAGTCTTCTTGCACAAATTGGTTCCGAAGTTACAAGCAGCACAGGCATTTCACTGTACTGCTGTTGGGTCTCTCCACAACCACTGCTTTTCCCAGGGGCCCTCTGCAATCACAGGTATGGACAACTTTTGCTCTCTTATGAAGAAGAAAATTAGATTAGTAAATAAAACAGTAATTAAAATATTGTTTTTAAGTTGTAACATAAGGAAACCCAGCGAGAAAACCAGCTCACACTGGGAACAACACATAAAGATGGTCCAATAGTACTAAAATGTTGTTTGTTGACAAAAAATATCAAACTACACCTACAGTTTTAACAAAGTTAAAATATTCTGAGTTACTGTACCATGTTGCAGCTATTTGTAGGACAATGAAAAAGAACGGAATCTCTCACAAATTTCTRATATTATGGTCTCACTGCTACTGAATGCCTTTGATAAAGATACTGCATCTGAAGTAAATTTTAGTACAAGTTTTTATTTGTTCATGGATAGTGAAGGTTAGAGGATAAATCTCTACATGAATCCTGAAATAACAATGATTTCACAGGAACAAAAACATGTGTCAAATGTATTTTTAAGGTACCGTATCTGATTTAGTATTTTAACAAGACCTATAATAAAAATAATGGGTTCCTTCTTTCATTTTCTTCTTTTAGATAATAAGAAGCAATATTTTTAGGGCTTTCTTTTACTCTATCTTCAAAAAAGTGTATTTTGGGCAGAAAGATATCATAAGCTCCTTAACGCTTGTATGATAAGTTAAATCACATAATTTTAATTTTAATTTCATATTTTGTCTGATCTGTGAAGGCAGTGAACAGCAAAGGCAAACCAAAAGCAACCAAATGTATCCTCTCATGTACTCTTGCAGCAACTGACAGCAAAACTGCTCAATTAATTTTAAGTGCCATTACAGTGAAAAGTGAGAGGCCACAGTGGGAAACAGACATAAGCAGAAGATAATTAATATAATCTTGAAAATATGTATGTATGTAGTTTGAGAGAGAAAAAAGAGCTAGCAGTGAGCCCTGTAGTTAGCCTGCTAACAGCTGTTAAAAATGATAAAGCTAGTATTTTCCATAGAAACAAGTATAGTAATTCTCTTTTTTTGGAGGGAATATTAAGTTTTGTTTACCTGGTCTTCAATCTGTGTATTTGGGAGACATTTTCAGGCTAAACCAGTGTGTTTTCAGCAATTTCAAAAGAAAATAAATTTGCCACATCGCTGAAATGGCTTGCATTTGTCAACTTGCTATGCTAAGAATCAAATATATCTCTCTTCATTCCAGCACCACAGTAACTGTCAGTTATTGCACTGGGAATGCCAAGAATCTACCACAGAAGCGTGGTCAGTGGTCACAGCTGATTACCAAAGTAATTATTACTGGTGGGAGACATAACCATAAGATACATAAAATAGGTCAGGTTTCAAGCCTGCAACTTCATTTCGTGTTGGGATGGAGAGGGGATATAGCCCTTGACCCTATGATCGATGCAGGTTGCACACATCTTGTGTGCAAGTGTGTGACCAGTGTTAGTGTCAAAAATGAGCAGAAAAAAAGGGGCTAGAAAGCTCTCATCTTTCTGAAAATTTGAACTGATGATCAAATTGAATACTACCTGTTGAGGATGTATAATGTAAGCGTCTTCCATGGTATTTTTATGGTTAAGTCCAGATTTTATCAATATTTAAACTGTATTCTCAAAAACCCACAAATTCATAAAAGAGACATTTGATGGTTGCTAGGTTGAAGTACATGTTCTAACACATGCTCTCAAAATTGGAAATCCTCTCAAATGTACAACTCAGGACCCTGAACAAATAAAAGCTTGTGTAATCATAAAATGTGAGACAAAAATCCATATAGGTGGTTGCAAGAGACATATACTACAACAGAATGGATAGATTTTCAATAATTGGGCCCAAAAGAAATTAATATGGGAGATAATGTACATCTTTATCTAATGTCTATTTTTATTTTGTAGACATATGTTGCAAGCATATTTTTTCTAATAAAATATTTGCATGTATTGTAGTACCTGTATAATTATTTCCTGTTTTCTTATCTTTCCATTCTTTATAGTACAATTAAAATACTATTTAATTCTTTAAGGTTAGTTATATTGGTAATGAACCACAAGTTTTGGTAACACAAAATAAAATCCCTTACACTCATAGTCTCTTGTCAAAAACTGGTGGAGAAGAGTCTGTGGATGCAATCTGAAAACAGAAGTTAAAATGTCAAGTAATTTTACAAGGTCACTGAATAAATTAGTGGACTGGGAAAGCTTTACCAGTATATTTTGATCCATTACATTTTTTTGAAATCAAAGTCTTATATTCTTAACTAAGAACTATGTTCCTTGAAAGAGTGTGTTGACTCTTTCACCTGGTGGCTGACATGTTTTTAGTGAGTTGTCATTAAATGCAAAAAAAGACCATACGTTGCTAGTAAATGCACATAGACTTTCTTTATTAAGTCGTGGATTCCAATGCTTGTGGCATGTCTGAGTTTGACCAAATCTGTCATTGCTTACTGACTCTTCAGGGATGACATTTCTTGACCTTTGTGGAACTAATGAATGAGCCAAGTGTATTTGCAGTGCTGGTAGGCCATATAAGGGAAATTTCTAGTGTAATGAAACTGACACTAATATTGGCACCCAGATGATACCTCAGCAAAAGGACCAAGGACTGACTGTACAGGGAAAATTGACTCATCATACAACACCAAAAGGCCTTTTTAATATAGTTTTAAAAAATATGATAAAAATACATTAATTTGGTAAGAGAACTTCTGCTGTCTCTGCATATGTTTTCTCTATAGTGTTGAAAAGTAGATGAAATCCATCTCCATGAAGGTCAAAGAGGCCAGCACATTTCACTATCTCTTTAAAGACTGATTCTGATATGGTGAAATATGTTTTATTGCCCTAATTTGCATCTTATATGAAAGAAGGAGATGAACTATTATCATGCTTTGCTTCAGTTATGCACCCAACAAGTAATCAATTAGTATGATAATAAGAAGGCAATGGAGTGGAATAAGGTGATGAGGGATATGCATCTATTTAATTTTTTAAGTTTTGAAGGATCCTATAGAAATTAAAATGTGTAAATCGGCAATGGAGCAGAAAAAGGGACATATAAAGTCTATTGGCTCAAAGTCAAATAGCAAGAAATACAGCTATTGCTCACCAGGACCACAATATGAGTTTCCTTTCAGACCTTATGACAACATCTGAATGAACTAAGTTTACTGGTGTCCCAGAAATTCAGAAAGCAGAAGATATAAGGTCAATTAAAAAATTATATTACTGTGATTACCTCCAATTCTTGGATTAAACTTAACACCTGCATTCTTATCCATGCTGGCTCATTCAAGCTATGGTGAACTCTACATTTCAGGAGACTGCAGGCACACCTCTGAAAAAGAGCTGCATTAGTAAAGAAGTAGGCAAAGAAAAGTCTCTGTCAGTGACATAACAACTAATAGTGTTCAAAATAGCCTATTACAAATGGAGGGACATATGTCACGTCCCACCTGTGCAGGAGAGGTGACTCAGACTCGCAGATTCCTTCGGTACGGATTAAGGTGAAACGACACTCAAGGTCTGTACATAGACAAAGACTTTTACTCTATAACTAGGCTCATTGGTAAATAATTGGATAACAGRAAARCTTGHYRCTCGCCACTGWTGTGGGAGTTTATGAAATAATTGGGTAGCAGCAAAGCCTGTTGCTCACCACTGCTGTGGGAGTTTATGCCTTGCGTTACTTACTAGGAAAAGGTGAAAGAATAAAAGAAAGAGAGAAGGAGAGAGAGAGAGAGAGAAAGAGAGAGGAAGAGATCACCAGTCCAGGTTCCAGCGATGGTCCAGCCGACGGGGGTCTCAGGTCTGCAGGAGCGCTCCTTCAAAAGTTCCCACCAGTTCCCGAAAAGAGTCCAAAGTCCCCCTATAGCACTTGCCTTCCCCTTTTATGCCCACTGTTCACTTCAAACTGCCCCTCTGCTACAGGGGCAGTTTCGTAGTTCACTTTTATTGGTCCTTGTATGTCTCGTCTTCACTTAAAGTCACAGTGTCCTTTCTTTTTACTGCATATTCATTGGGAAGGGGCTTGGTTGCGTAGGGGGCTTTTCCTGCTGGTGGGTGGATTTTTTAGTATGCTAATTGGGGTAGTTCATTCATAGTTCAAGTAGTTGTTTCTTTGGTTTTATCAGTAGTTCTTGTTTTCTTAACACTTATCTGGATACTCACTTATTTGGCCAACTTATGGTGGCATCATATTTCTTCTCCCAAGGCCAGACCCAGTTAACTCTCTACAGAGGAGCCTTCCTGGGATTCACCATCCCTCAGTCTTGCGAGTGTTTGAGACATTCCTCGGACAGGCTCAGGGGATCTCCACCCCCTGCTCCCTTATCAAGTTTTGTCTCCTGTCGTTGGAAAACAGTTCTGTCTTTGTTCCAGTGGGTTGCAAGTTGGCCTTGGTGTTAGTTGCCAGTTGGTCTCTTACACCATAGCAGTACAAAAAGTCATTCAAGTCACAGTGCAGCAGGCATAATCTACTAGCTATATGTGGAGAGAAACAGTCATCTAAAGATTTAGCTTACATGAATGTGATTTCCTTGTGTACTTTTTTAATGTGTCATAAAGTCCATTTATTTTGTTTCTTAGCTTTTTTTTATTTTGAAGTTTAATTCTTCAAACCCATCTGGCGTTAATTTCATACTTAAGAATAAAAGAGCTAGGTGATAACACAGGCAATGCTGATCAGATCAGCAAAAAAAAACAGTTGATGAGAATTTGTTATTATTGTTGTGGGATTTTTTTCTGTTATCTGTGAACTGGTTCTGTGTCAGGATCTTACCCCTCCTCCAAATGTTTTTGTGCTAGGTGATCAGCTCTAAATAAACCATTTCTAGGAAAAAAAAATCAACTATTTAAAAAGCTTAAGCCAGAAGACAATAGTAAAGGATGTTAAAAAAACCCAAAAGCCACCAAAAACTCCTCCAACTCATTCTCTGAAGAATACTAATGCTTTTGTGCTTTGGAGGAAGGACTGTAGTTGAGTTAGCTCAATGAAACTACTCAATGTTGGCAGAATTACATACATCCAATTAAAAAAGTATTATTATCTCTTGAAAAAGGTTGAAAAAAATGCAGCATTTAGTCATGAAAAATATTTTTACTTTATGTTTTGGCAGAAAAAAAAGAAAAAAGAAAAAAAAAAGTCCTGAGTTAAAAGTCTCAGAAGCTTCTGTTCTCAAAGATTTACAAATTTTAGCAAATGCTCACTTCAAAAGATGATAAATGTCCTTATGAGCATGCTCCAACCTCGCCGAATTTATTTTGTGCATTCTCAGTCTCCTGGTACAAGTCTCCTTCAGGTTCAGGTAATGCTAGGTTGCCAGACTTTTGGGCCTTGGGAGACTGAATGTCATCAGTTCTCTTTGGCGTGCTGAAAGCTGTATTAGGCTGTGTTGGATAACACTCAGATTTCCAGTTTCACAAACTGTGCAAAGCTTTGAGTTCATAGCCTGTACTTATGAACAAGATCTCCTAAGAGTCAAAACAATGTTCTTTGACAAAACATGCAATGGGAATGTTGAAAAGGTCACTGCTAGCCTATCTGAGAAGACAAGCACACACGTCTGCAAATAGCAATCTTAACCACCTGCCCTTTCAGATAAATTTATCATAGCTAGGTGCTTTGTCAGCTTTCTGAAACTACAGGCTTTACTGGAAGCATAAGGAAAACAAGTATTTTTCTAAATATTAGTGTCTTTTATTGTGACATGTAAGTAATAGGCTGTGTTTGTCACTGTTTGATAATTTTTCAAGTATTACTAATTCTGCTATTAAATACGTATAATAGGCAAGTAAACAAATCCAGCAAATTTGTATTCACATTCACTAAACATTCCGTAGTTTTGAAGAAATTCCCTAACTCAATTACAAACAAAACCAATGTCAGTAACCTGTGTATAGAAAAGAATCACAAAAAGAAAAGAATTAGTGTGAACGGAATCTGAAAGAGACTACCAGAATTTCACTGTGGATAAAATATTGATCTATTTTGCTCTGAACACATTTGAAACATGGAGTGTGTGAGTAACAAAAATCTAAATTTTTATATACTCTTCTAATGAATGGTTTCTCTTTATCATTGTTTTGTATCAAGTTGTTAATCTTTATAATATATGTCCTGTTAATTCGGTATTGTCCTGGTTCCGGCTGGGACAGAGTTAACTTTCTTCCCAGTAGCTGGGGAGGGTGTGCTGTGTTTTGGGTTTGGTATAATAGGAGCGTTGGTGGCCCATTGATGTTTTGTTTGTTGCCGGGTGGTGCTTGCACGGTGACTTTTCAGCCTCCCATGCCCTGCCAGGTGCATGGGAAGCTGGCAGGGGGAGCATAGCCGGGGTGGTTGACCCAGCTGGCCAATGGGGTATTCCATACCATGTAACATCATGCTGAGTATAAAAACTAAGTGTGTTGGGTGGGGAGGCTCTGGTGTGACGGGATGGGCTCTCACGTATCGGCCTGGGCGTCGGTCGGCAGGTGGTGAGCAATTGCATTGTGCATCGCCTGCTTTGTATATTCTATTATTGTTGTTGTTATCACTGTTATTATTTCTGTTCTACTTTGTTTTATTTCAATTATTAAACTGTTTTTATCTCAGCCCGTGAGTTTTCCTACTTGTGCCCTCCCGATTCTCTCCCCCATCCTACCGGAGTGGGGGGGTGAACGAGCGGCTGCGTGGTGTTCAGTTGCTGGCTAGGGTTAAACCATGACAGGTGTCTTCTGAGTACATTAATAAAAATGCTTTGTGGCATTACATCAAATGCATTGGGAAAATCCAAATATATGAGACCAACACAGTTGCCGTTTTCAATCAGGACTGTTAAACCATTTAAAAAATTTAAAAAGACAGTATTTCTGACTTGTCTCTTGGTCTTGTGTAAAAGTAGTTTAAGTGAAACACATTACAAATGGGAACWTAAATCAGTGTACTGTCTGGATGGGGAGGAGTTAATTTTCTTTATATTAGCCCATAAAGTGCTGTGTTTTGGATTTGTGACTAAAACAGTATTGATAACACATCAATATTTCAGCTATTGCTGAACAGTGTTTGCACAGCACTGAGTCCTCCTCTATTTCTCACACTGCCCCCCAGCGAGTAGGCTGGGGGTGGGCAAAAGGTTGTGAGAGACAGAGCTGGGACAGCTGAATCAAAGGGATATTCCATGCCATAACATCATGCTCAGCAATAAAAACTGAGGGGAAGTTTTTCCAAAGTAGCCTTTGTGCGCAGACTGGGTGGGCATCGGTCTGCTGGTGCAATGTGGTGAGTGATTGCCTTTGCATCACTCGTTTTGGGGTTATTTTCCCCTTTTTTCTTCACTTACTAAACTGTCTTTATCTCAACCCATGAGTTATTCTTATGTTTGTCTTTCCAACTCTCCCCCTTACCCTGCTGGGAGAAGCGGGGACCAACTGGATGGACGCTTAGCTGCTGTTTGGAGTCAACCCACCACAATCAGAATTATTGTAACTGTCATAAGTAGTCAAGGATGACTCTGCTGTGATGGCAGCGTCTTAAGTTTGTGTCGTGGTTTAACCTGGCTGGCAGCCAACCACCACACAGCCGCTCGCTCACTCCCCCCTCCCCTCAGTGGGATGGGGGAGAGAATCGGAAAAAAA
>JAYKAV010003130.1:396390-473692 GCA_035582835.1 Phoebastria nigripes | reverse complement strand
CACACAGGTGTTGTCTCTGCCGCCCTCCGGTACAAGTGACAGGCTCAAGCACTCCCTGTAGCCGGAGACCTGGACAGCTGTATGCTTGTGTGAGGGCTCCGTCTGGGTCGCCACGTTCCTTCTGACAATGGCTTTCGGCCGAGTGGAAACCATAGCTAGCTGTTCTTCTGGGAGGGCAATGACCACTAGTTGAGTTGGTTGAGTTGGCCTCTAGAGCCAGGAGGGGGGGCTGCGCCCCGCCCGCTCACCTTCCCTGCATGCCCTGCCTGCGCGAACTGCAGCGCCACACTCTTCTGACGTGCCACGTCCTGTTTGCAGAATGCAGTTAGTGGCACTGCTGTCTGTGGGGATAAGCTTTACTCTCCAGGAGTGTGAAGACAGGTCACCGAGTTTTTAAATGAATTCTGCAGGTGTTTAGGGAAGAGGAAGGTTGTTGCTGATCATGCTGGTGTGGGTAAGGAGTTGGCTGGCCAGGTGGTCATCCGACACCAAAACGCAACTGCCTCTCTTTAGGAGTCCCTATGCGCTTGGAAGACAGCTGCCAAAAAGGACTGAGGATTTTGCTTTTTATACACCCACCTGAAACCACCTGAGAATGTCGGTGTGATGAAATTACTGATGACATTATTCAGATACAAAGGAACTACTTTTTAAAAAAAAAATTGATAAAAGAAACTATGAAAAACACTCTTCTAGCACACACTTGGTAATTAGTTTGCAAAACTGGTGCAATTAGTGCAGACAGCTGCCGGCGTATGTCTATTCACTTAAAGAATCTCAACATTTTGATGCAAGCTCAGTGGGAAGAGACAACAGAACCTTGCATATGTCCAAATGTGGATCTGGTGGATCTATTCTATTTTATTCAAACAAAAGGGACTGAGGAGGAACAAGTGCAGCACAGTTATTCTCTGTAATCCAGGAGTGGTCCAGAAAAACAAGGCTGAAGATAGCTCCTCTGTAGCAGAGGGTTAGTGATGCTTAACTGAAGCCCTGCTAGAAAGTGCTTCCCATGTGCCTTTTTGTAGTGAAATAAATGCCATAAAGGGAATACCTTGATTTCCCTGCTGCCAGGCAGCTCACTTGCAAATCCTCTGGAACTCCTCAATGAGAGGAGGAACATCAGCCGAGTCTGTTTTGTACATGAAATACCTGATGAAAAACAGGGAAAAAAGCGTGGAGGTAACAGAACTTTTCAGGATCAAAGTCAGACAGATAAACTTCTGGTACACTGAGCTGAGAAAGAGCTTGGCAGTGCTTCAGTGTTACCAGTCCCTCACAATCTCTAGTTGCAAAACCCAGATCCTGCACGAAGACTGTGACTCTCAGATGAAGCCACATAGACAGTGGCTTTCAAAGAAATGGTGGTCAAGCTTAAAATAGATGAGGTAGGATTTAACAATAATGTAACTCCTGTTGAGAGAATGGAAATTTTGCATGATGTATGACTTCAAAAGAAGCACTGCATGTAAACCCCTCTTGATCCCTTCCTGTTACTTTAGTTACTCAGACGACTTTAAAGGTCTGGACCTAAATCCACCGGCTGGGGGTAGTGATAGGCATCTGCTCTGTGGGATCAGCTCGATAGGAAATCACATACAAGGATGTGTGTTCACAAATCCTCTTCCCCACCCAAGAGAAATATACTTGGGAAAAACAACAGCATGCTGGATTCATACCTACCTATGTAAAGCAAGTCACTGATTAAGTACCACTTGCCCATTCAGTAAGTGCGGGTTTCTGTTTCAGAACAGATGTTGTAGCAGGATTTGATCCCTTTGGAGGCTGTGTGTTCAACTTCATTATAAATTAGGACCACATTTTTGCATTACATACTTTTAGCATCAGAAACTATTCATTTTTGCAAGTCATCTTATTTCCTAGTCCTTCATATACTTAAACTTATCAAAAGAAATAGACATAACCTAGAACTGGAGAGTAATAGCATTTCTAGAAGTTTTCTCAAGTCCTTGTTTTCTCGGTAATCTATAATTTTTAGTTTGCCAGGAAAACAACAAGGCTGCTAGAACACTTCAGGACAACCAGACTTTTTTTGTGATGGCCACTGATGAATGCTGAGGTAGATACACTTTAAATGACACCATTTTTGCCCAGGGTCTCATGAGGGCAAAAGTACAAGCAATTACATCAGCAGTCTTCCACTACAGGAGAAGACAAGAACAAAAGTACCAAGAAGGATTAAAAATTCGAGCATGCTTTCCTTACTACATTCATTTTGTAAATATTTCTTCTCTATTTGGGTACAGAGCTGCTTTTAACCTTCCACCTGCTAGATTAAAACCAGTGAACTTGCTGTATTACATGTTTTGCCTGTAAATCAGGAAAGATCTTTGATTACCTTAATACTAGCCATCCAGAGTCTGCTATGTGAAAGAGAATGAAATAAATAAATGCTTGCACTTACCTTACCTGAATTTACAACTCATTGCTACTGTTTTCTGTAGTTCCACGATTACTGGAACTCCTCTTACTGAAGGAATCTGTGCAAGAAACACTAAAGGATTTTATTTACCTCCAGACTCTGTGGTATGTATAGTTAGGGCTTGGACTGATTTGTTCTGCTTCAGCTGTAGCCACCATCTTCTTTGTAAATACTGTATGATAAGCAACATCCCACCCACAGCCTTATTAATATCTACTTGTCTTTGTATCACTGCTGTAATGCAACTTTGAAGTTGTCAGTGTTGTTTTTTTATACCACAGGAAAACTGTAAGAGCAGAGGAGAGAGGGGGAAATACAGTAACAGATGTTACAGTAGGTTCATTTTTCCTGTAATGAGATGATGTATCACATCAAACATACTTTTGGAGTTACAGTGATCTCTTGGAAAGAAGAGAGTATCTTAATAGTATATCTTTTCTTTCTCCCTAGCTAATTATTTAACAGTTAGTGCTACCCTGAAAGTAATTCTCTCTGAAATAATTTCTCACATGAAGGGAAGATCGAGGTATCCCACCAAAACAGGTTGACTTTCAAATTCTGAATGTCAAACTCAAAACAATGTCCTCGTTGAAAAGTCACAGATCAAAACATTGTCTTCACCTTTGTTCAGTGAGTAACTTCAATTTACTCTGAATGATACAGCAAAAAATTTTAAAAAAATTTTTGGGCAATCTGGGAAAATGAATTAATCCGTAATAAAATTAATCGTTATTTGATATTTTTCCAAATATGTAGTCATTCTGACATGATGGAGACATTCCTGGAGTTCTCCACAAAGCTCATCCTTTGAGGAGCAGTCTGCCATTCTGACTTATGCTATTATCTTACTGTTGAATAACATTTTATTTTAAAATAGCCTCTTTTTTTTTTTTTTTTATTTATTTATTCTGCTATGGAGCCACAGTGGAATGTCACGCATATTGTCAGTGTGAAGAAAGTTGTCATACTGCCACTTTGGAGATATGACAACATTGTTACAAAAGATCACAGGATTTTGAGAGCTCTACTTATACGGATATTTATTTTGCAGATTAGAGTATACCTGAAGTGGCCCATACATGCATTACATGTCATTTGTACATCAGTCAGAAATAGTCTATGTAGTACACAGGAGACTTTATTTTTTCAATATTGCCTATCTTCTTGATAACTTTTTCAGTACTGAGCAGTTGGGTTTTTTTATTACAAGCGCTGCTTTTGGTGTTATCACATTCAGTCTTGATGTTTTTTGCGATCCAGAAAGAGTAGATTCACAGAAAGCTCCTCTCAGCTAAGGGACAGCTATCTGGTAAGCATAGTGCAACTGTCACTTTTCCTCAATGTTTTTGTGTGCCATAAAGTTGTCTTTAAAATACACAAAATGTGTCTCTGCTTGCTAGGTAATTTTGCACCCTCTTCTGGCCAAGACTTTCCCATTTTAGGCATAAATCTTCTGATACAGGTGGATTCAACATGAAGTTATTCAGCATTAATACCAACTGTTCACACTGAAAAGTGTGTGTTGTATATAGGCAAACTCCTCTTTACTAGAGAAATACCTAAACCCCAAACCATTCAGATCCTGAAGGTCAGCCATGTTCTGACCTGTTGTATTCAAATGCTTCATAGCTACATCTAAGAAAGAAAAATCATATGTTGAAATAAATACATTCTCATGAAACTGTCGTCTTCTAGATCTTCCAGCAGTCCTCTTGTCACCAAGATAAAAGTCTTCTGTTTTCCTACAGTGAGGGACAAGGTCCTTCCAAACTAGCCAAGTTTCTACGCTGCTTTTTTGTCACCACCTATATATCTTCAGCATGTATAGAAAAAAGGGAAAGTGCCATTTAAGAAAGTGAGAAAAAACTCCGCTGTGGTTCTGTAACTTGTGCAAATATTCGAATAAACCAGTACCTGCTCCTATATTTCTCCTTGAGTCCTCCTACACTCACTGTATAAATATGAAAATAGCTGTAGCTCTGATGGCATAAGAACATAAGCAAGATAAGGTTTGTGGGTATGTACTACCTTCAGCAACAAACCTTGGTTTGAAAACAGCTGAACAGTTTGACTACTGGCCCTTAAACATCTACTGCAGCAGGATCTAAAGCAGCTGATGCTCAACTGTGGGTTTCATGACACTGCACTCATTGAACCTCTACCGAATCTTTTTAACTACAGGCATCTTTTCCCCTTTTGAAAGGCCACTGAATTTTGCATTGCTGTCAGCTGAGAGAGCTCCAATTTTTGCTGCCAGCTCATTATCTGTAACAATTTTCAAAAGATGCTCAATAATTATAGGTCACACTTAGTGCTAACAGTGATCATTCGTTTTTTACTTGAACAAAAGATATTTTGTTAATTTGTTTTTTTTTTATAGCTCATGCATGGCCTACGTTGACATTTGTGATTCAGCATGTCCCAATATGTACCTTAAACATGTTCTAATTTTGACATTTCTATTTCAATACTGATTTCTATTTACGAGATGGTTCATGTTCTTCAACTGTTTTTCTGCTGCACTGCATATGGATGACTTAAAATTAGAAACCAAGCAGAACCTTGGAGTCTCCTTATCTAATGGCCTACAAATACAGAAAATCCTTTGGAAGTATTTGTGGAAATTGCACCTCTGTTTCTTGGGCAATCAGGGAGGCATTATTTGCTCTGCTGATTTTGCAGTTGAATTTAACACTAAAAAGGAATTATTCACATGGCCAGTGCACAAGACACAGTATAAGTAGAAAACACATTCAGAATCTAGGCCAGAACTGTTGGACAGGCATTTGAAAAACTCCACTGGTCATGGCTAAAATATTGCTGAAATTTCTTGAAAGCCAAGCTAGAATTTTTTCTGGCCATTTTCCCCCTTTTTCCAAAGGCAGAAAATGCAGTAGGCACTAAACAGTAATTTTAACCCCCAGTCAAACCTTTATACCCTAGTAAATTATTCTCTAATTGTTTCCTATTCTTTCTCTAGACTGCAGGTTTTAAAATTAGGGGTCATCCCTAAGAACTTGAACTGAATTGCCATCCTATCTTCCAGCTAGTCCAATGGCCTAAGGTGCTACTCAGCTGGATTAAAACTGGCAGCATCTGGCCTTAATCAGTGGCATCAAATCTGTTGCTGTTTTTCATTCTGGAAAATCTTAATCTTTGATTAATAGCAATCTTCTCATGGAAGTGTCGAAGCAGGATTCAGGATTCACAAACTGTGGATACCTGGGTGGAAAACAATCATAGTACAGTACTGGGTTTTGAAATAGGGGGCTTTGTAGATTAAGCTAAGAGAACCTCTAGTCCTCTGATTTATTGTTATCAGGTAGAATTGGTTACCCATGCATGTTTTTAAAGAGAGAGGTTTTTATAATATTTATACTTTTTAATTTATTGTATGTTTATATGGGGAAAATCTATAATGAAATCTGTACTTTTCCTCTAAAAGATCTTCATTTTCTTTTTTATTATCAGAAGAAATATGTGGCCAACACCACTCCAAGCTCCTGGCTAGCCTGTATTTTAGGTATACTGTAGTTTACTGTTGAGTCACTGGGGGTTCTCACAAAAGTAGACTGCCCGGGACTACAGAGCCCAGAAGTTACGGATGCTTTCCAAAGCCTCAATAAACTTTATACAGCAACTGTTTTTCTGCTGTTCTGGATGATGGGGGCAGGGACTAGAGGCTTGCACAGGATCAAAATGCCATCATTTTCACAACAGTAAATTTCACTGGTTCCAAGCTTGCTGCAGTTCCCATTTTATTGCAAATACATCAAACTGTCTCTGATATATCTAGCATGTCAAGGCTGAAAAAGGTTCACACATCAGATGCTGACTTCGAGGGGGTGTTTAGAGACGGGGGGGGAAGTTGACATAAGGTACAAGCAGTCTTTCAGATGCACTTAAAACATGCCATTTTTATGATCCTTTTTTTWATTTTTATTTTTATTTTTTTAACAGACAATGGGGGATAGGATAGCAGTGTCAAGAAAGGTGGCAGTGTGCTCCTCTCACACAGGATCCATTGATTTCAGAGGACCTGGACATCTCTCCCTGAGCATATATCTTTTTCTTCCATTCCTAATAAGCAGATTCTGTTGCTGGTTAAATCAACTGGTAGTTAATGATTAAATTACCATTACTGTTACTAATATTTTTAAGTCGGAATTTGATTTTTGCTGACATTTTTTTTTTCTCTTAAATGAAACTGTAGACTCAGCTATTATAGAAACTTTGCCATGTTTTTGAGAAGTCTAACTTTCTCTGTGCATGGCATGTAGAAAAATGTTCTGTAATTTTATAATATTGTGTATACAAATGGCATCTTTACCCCTTTAATGTACAGTCTTTTCATTCACTCCTCATTTTCCTTCATTTGTCCACCTGACTGCAGGTTTGGTTCAGAAAGAAATATCTAGCAAAAAAATTTGAAATTTTAAAAATATAATGACTTGATTATATGAACCTCTCTTTATCCATTAACTTGTGCTTCTGAAAAAACTATGGTTCCTGCCTCTTATAGATAAAGTTTGTGCTATTAAATTGATCTGTTAAATTCATCCTCCCTCTTTGTCACCCCTAAATAACAMTATGTACATTCAGGCAGACAATGAAAAGTAAACTGATGGCTGTGACTCACAGAGAGAAGTCACCAGCAAGCTGTCATGATAAAATTTGGAGTAACACATGGAAAGTTCTTTTCTGTTCTACTGTAATTCTTTTTGTGAGCTTCCTATATAATCTGATTTACATCTGTCAAAGGATATTGAGAAACCAAGTCCACAAATAGCAATAAAAAGTCACCAGCCTAAAGCAGCTTTGACACAAAGCCAGGACAGACTGGCTGCTGTATTTTCTATACCTAGCTTGTAAGGGCAGGCGTATCTGGAGTTCAGACCTTCAAGGAAAAATATGATTGTTCCACTCTCAGATATGAATCCATCTTTTCTTCACACTGCTTCTCTTTCCTTTTGTAAATAGGAAGATATATCTCCGAAATTATTTATCTGATGGTATGGGCATAGCAGTGAACAAAATATAGTCATTTTCATGGAAAAACTGCCCTATGAAACACAGGTGACATGATCACAACCTATTTTTTCCCCATCTCTCCTTATTAATCTACTAATTAACTATATTCTTCCCCAGAAGGCAATGTCCCTAAAGGGGAGGAAATATTTATGAGAGGTCCAGCTGACAACATTAGCAGGTGAATCAGTTTATCATATGTTCTGGGTTAAACAGCATTACTGTTATATAGATGCTAGATCTCTGTTCTGGGGCACATATGCTGAAGAGAAGGAAAAGACAGCACCCCAGAGAAGAATGAAAGGTACCATTATTATAACTTGTATGACAGCACGATCTCGTTGATTATTCTCAGTATCTTATTTCAGTTTCTGTTTTAATTTCATTTACTAAAAATGCCAGCATATTTTCTGGGCTGACTGTCACTTACAGGATTTAGTAATAGATGCAGAGTAATACTTAATTACTTCTGACTTCTTGCTATCTATAAATCTGAAGTTCATGAAATCAAATCTTTTAGTGTCTTTTCCCTCTCCTCTACTGTCACTTCTCACCCATTACCAGTAACTTTAAAGCTTGGGAGGTCAGATTTCCTATTTTACCTAGGCTCTCTCCACTTGATTAAAGTAATCTGAATGGAATAAAGCAGTAAAGACATTTCTAAGTAGAAGACGGGGGCTGAGGGAGGAAAGTAAACATATAATGTTGGCTTGATATGAAGGATAGATTCAAAGAGTTTAAGGCCAGAAGGAATCATTTGACGATCCTATATGACTTTATATCTCAGGGCAGTAGATTTCACCCCATTGTCCCTATATTGACCCTATAACTTCCAATTGCCTAAAACCAACCTTCCAAAATGATGGCAAGGAATAGGGCAATCCCATCTCCACTGCTATTCCCTTTCACTGTGCAAACATCTTCACTGTTATTACACTTTATTTCATATTCAGATTTGGTGGTCTCATCTTCTAGCCATTGGATACTGCTGCTGCATCCTTTTCTGTTAGATTACAGACCCTCTCAATACATGCCATTCATAAGTACAGAAATATATAAAAATTATAAAGGTAGGCCCTTAGCAACAAGGGCCTAAGAGTTAATTAACCAAGCTCCATTTTAGGATCTTTATAGAGCTAACTTCATGCTTGGTTTAAGATAGAGTTCCACAAAACGTCTAAAATTAAACTTGAACAACATAAAACCTGCCTAGTTTCTGATCACACAATAAACTCCTAACTCAGACCAGGTCACAGTTTCTCATGTAAGCCCAACATCAGGTGAATGGTCATTGGTCTCATTTGTAAAAAGACACCAAAACTGGGATGCCACATGCTTTCAGAGTTATTGTCAAGTAACACTGCACAAGTACATGCTTTGCACTTCCATCCTATCATTGTTGAAATAAAAGAACAGGACACACTCTGTGTATTAACTTTGTTTGTTCATGTTTGTTCTTCTACCTCTTAATTTGTGATGTGATACACAGCGAAGCCCCTGACTCGGAGACTTGAAGGCCAGAAGGGTCCATTAGATCATGCAGTATGACCTCATATATATCACAGATCATAGATTTCACCCAATTACCACTGTTTTAAGTGCAGTAATGTGTGTTTGACAAATGCATATTTTCCAGAGGAGGAACTAGTCTTGATCTGGAGAAATCAAAAGATGGAAAATCCAGCATTTCCCATGATAGTTCCAGCTTTTAATCATTTCACTGTTATTAATGCATGCCATATTTTAAATTCAAATTTGTCTTTTAGCTTTCATCCATTAGTTTTTGTCATGCTTTTCTTCATGAGGTTAAAGAGCTCTTTTATTTGGCATTTTCTCCCTCTCCGTGTTATACCCTGGAATCGAGTCACCTCTCAGATTCTCTTTTGATGAACTAAGTGGACCCAATTCTTAAGTTTCTCAGTGGAAGGTATATTATTCTAATCTCAACAACCTTTTCGTTTTTGCAGTGAACCTCAAATTCACTTGTCCTTGGTGATTTGTCACTAATACTTTACCACAGCATTTGTCTCCAACATATTTTCTTACAGTAAGCACCACAATGCAGCTAACTTCATCTAGTCCTTTGCAACTGCAATATGCACATTAAATTATAGGGGGGAAAAAAGATACAAACATCTAAGGCATTTTGAAAATTATATGAATGCAAAAATAGGCTACATATTTTTAAAAAACTTAAGTTCGATGTTTATAATTAATTTGCCTCCACCTGCTCAGTTGCAACAGTCTTCCGGCGGGAAGTGGTTATCATCTTCCCACTGGCCACAGAATGATGTGAATAGACGGTAACTACAATGTATTGCCAGGATAGCACATTCCCACTTTATGTACAGAAATCTCTCTACAATGTGGGTAGAATACAACAGTTCCTATCTTGACTGAAAAATCAATTTCAGTATAAGGGTCACAGATTTAAGACCCTGCTTGTGTACATCATGAGTAACAGAGCTACAGAACAAAACAGCCATGAGGAATGTACTAGAGAAAATTCCACCTTCGATTAGACACCAGAGGAAGGAAAACATATTTGAGGCTTTGAAAAGAACTTTATCTTTGACTGTGAGAACTTGACAAGAGCTCAGATGTAGCATGAGGTCAAGACCCATTTCTTCATAGTGAGTCTATGTTTGACCTCCTTGGCAGCCAATCAGTCATGTATTTTCCAAAGCTACTTCAGTGCAGTGGATAGCATCAGAATGTTTCAAATTCAAGTTTGTGTCTGAAAATCATTCCGTAGGAACTCAAATGCAGCCAAAACCAGCAGGAACAGAACTAGAGAATTTCTCCACATGTTATGTTTCCGTCCTCCTGCAATAGCAGTGCCATCAGCTGTCTATGTTATAATGATCACACAATGCAATGCAATGATGTATTTGTTATGTTCTAAGGTCTTCCACAAGCTTCTGAGAAAAAACAAAACCCAGCAGGCTGAACACGCAGAAAACAAGAGATCGGAGGTCTGCATAGTACTAACTAAGCATGCTTAGCTATCACTAATTCACTTGATAAGTGCTGCTCAGCATAACTTCAAAAATCAGGCATCAGCAAAAGAAATACTGGAAAGCCATCACTGGACTTGCAACCCTTCACGCCAGTTTCCTGCCATTGCATTCACCTAGTTTAAGTTAATTTAGTTACACTGGATTTCCACATTTTTTAAAAAGATCAGTAAGACCAGCTGCCATGTAAAATCACAAGGCTTGGAATGACAAAGAGAGTCTCAGAACATTAACCATTGCCAGGTGATAAAATGTTGGCTTGAAATATAGATAACTCTGTACTAGCTGTTGTAGTACCATACATACTTATTCACATAGGCAATGCCAGTTGATTAAATATGCTCATTCCATGAGAAAAAAAGACTATTAAGAAAGGAGAAAATGAGGTGTTTTGCCAGTTCCAGTTCTTAGGTTTCATTCTTAACATGGTCAGGTGTATAAAGGCCAATACAATAGATCTATGTCTTTATGTGCTAGCTTGACAAAAGAGAAAATCAGGTAGGTAGCTCAGGAGCAGACATGACTATGTTTTAAGTAACTAAAGAAAAACACTGCATATCTAAAAGAACCAGTCCCAAACTGATAACTTCCCCTCCTTCTCCAGAGAAAAAAAAAAAAAAAATCATCATCATCTCTGATTGTCCTTCATAGTGACAGTGGAAACTGTAGGTGTTCAGTTTATTTTCTGTGTAAGATATTTATCATAGTAGTAATTTCTCAAGGTAATGATCACTATGTTTCCTTTCAACAATGTATATATTTTGGTCTTCAAAATCAACTGTTTGCTTTCCTTACAATTATCTGCTTTAATGTTTCCAAGGGTATTATTTGGGGTTATTTTGGATTATTTTGTCTGCATTACAAAGATTCTACTGCAGCTTGAAATTGTGGAAATAAAAAAGTGTCAAATTCTCCAGAAAAATATGACAAACACATATGTAAATGGATTTAAACAGTCACTCAGAGAAACAGGAGGAGGTACTATATTTTCCACTAGCTGTATTTCCATTGCTTTCCCCTTGGAAAGCTTTCCGTTTTAATGTCTCCAAAGGAACTGGCTAAGAAGTCATACAAGGAATAGCACAGAATTAAGTTTACTCAAAGCCCCACGCTTGTCCCAAACTCCCATCCATTTACTAACTCCCTTTCCCCACCCAGTCAACACAATTTTCCTTACATGAGTTAAATTCACAGTGTTAGCTTCCAAATGCCTTTCCCAAACAGCAGATTTCCACAAGACTGCCARTGTTTGTATTGACAATGAGCAACCACACTGTAAAAGTTACCAAAAAAGAGCTTCTTAACCCACTGATTTCAAGCTTGTAGCTAAATTTTCTCCTGCATTCAAGCCTTATTCCATGAATGTCACGTGTTACGTTTGTCTGGTGAAATGTATCATTTCTGGAGATTTTGATGAAAATTATTTAACAAAAATACCAGTGTTCATCTTTTAAAATATGTTTAAAACATCCAGTGGAATTATATTAAATATATATCTTTTTTTCTATTAGCTATTACAGACCCTCTTCCGTAAGGAAGTAACCAACACAAACCCCAGACCTAACCTAGTTCCAAAACAGTGACCCGTGGGCTGATCTTTAATAATACTACAAGATTTGCCAGAACAGATGAGACTAATTGTCAGTTTGTCCTATTATTGCCCTTCCTGCAGAGGCAAGTGCCTGTGCTGCAGGAGAGGATGAATACCTTTTTAGGTATTTGACTACTTGTACAGCACTTCCAATGGTATGCCTTAATTTCTGATCCCCAGAGGCAAATGTTTGATCCCCTGAAGTGCTGGATTTGACTGTCACTAGTTTTGATTACGTAGCCACAAATGTTACTGGTAGTCAAAACATGATGCAGTCCTTCTCTCCAGTCAGTTCCAGTAAATTGTCTCAGTGACCTCCACTGACAGAAAATACCACGATGGCTAAACACTGTAAATAAATGTTTCCTTTCATTGGCTTTAAATATAACAGCCTATGATGCAAGAGTCCAAAAACAGAGCTGGATGAGCTGCATCACAGAAGAAATGAGTGACAAGAAGAGTCAGCAAGAATCTGAAGCAGAGTCCTGTGATTCCTCAACCGAGTTTTCCTTCATATTAAACTGTTCTGTGCTTTTTTCTCTCCTAGCTCTAGAGCGGACCATGAACAGAAATATTACTGTCCTGATAAGATTTTGTGCCTGTCGTTAAGAGACTGGAAATGAACGGAGAAGCAGGACACAGTTTGTCTTGAGTCTCAGACCCTCTCAATCCTCACTCACCATCACTAAGGAAATGACACGGAATCATTCCTGCTGTGCTGCTCCCACCAGCAAACCATATAATAAAGAACATTTGATTACACAAAACATATTTGGGGTCTACTGGTTATGTAGCAGAGGAGGTCCATCTACCACATAGTTGTTAAGACTGTAAAAGTTACTCTGAATAATCAGTCATCGTTCATTTAAAGGAATGTTGCCCACACAAAAACTAAAACTGAAAAAACCCCCACCCCATCACCCTCAAAAATGTTTGGCATAATACTTCAGATTATAGCATAAGAGTATTAACATACCTGATGTATTTTAGGTGTTTGAGATGTATGTTTCTGCTTTGCTACTTCTCTTGGACTCCAAATTGATAAATCCATGTTTAAGAACTTGCTTTGGTGAAGTCCTCAGCTAGATTGGACAATTTTGTTAAATTAAACTAGGATGGATAGTTTTGCAATCAGGTTTTGGTTTGTTTCACCTTCGGCTTTTCATAAACAACACAACAAAAACCAAAAAAAATCACTATGCCTGGATTATTTCCATTTTGATCAAATGTATGATTCATTTTTTCCCAACTAATAAATTAGAGAAATATTCACAGAATTGTTTCTGTTTATTCCTGCTGGTGTGGAATTCTCTTTTAAAAGCACACTAAACCTGGGACTACAGGAGTATCACAGGATTCCTTTAACACACAAAATTGGTCTAATAAAACTCACTGTAACTCCTGGTTACAGTAAATGTCTTCAGGGATACCTTGTTTTAAGAGTTAACATCAGCTATTTATCCCTTTAATAAATGTACTGACCTTTTCCCAATTTCTAGGAAGAAGCAAGCCTGAAGTTTCAAAGTTATTTTAAGAATAAACAGTTAGGTAACCTCTGCAACAGAGGATCTTCACTTTGAAATGTCACAGCAATGGCTAGGTGCAGACAGAGAGCACCCAGGAAAAGAGAACTGTTCTGTGAGTTTTACTGCCATCTGAAGTCTTTGCACGACCTGARGCATAAACTGAGATTCTTTTCTCTTCCTTTCTTTCTTTCTTTTTCTTTTTATTTAAATCAGGATTCTAGAAAACAGGACTTCTGGGCCTCAGTGAAACTCACTTCAGTTCATCAGGAGAAAAAGTTATCGATTGGTTTAATTTATTTAATTTTATTTCTACAGAGAATCTGGCAAGTTCTATGCAAGTAAAAAAATATAGAGGGAACAGTGTTCAGCTTCAAAGAGCATGGAGGTTGGGAGGGTGAAACACAGTTTACTGTATGGAACCTTTTTTTTTTTTTTTAATTTGCCTTGATGGAAGTTGACAGCTCAGCCTGTATTTCAGCTCTGTCCATGGGCAGTGAAATGTGTGAGAAACCAATACTCTGAAAATTCTCATATGCATATGAAAAATCATGGTATGAAAAGGGGCCAAGGGATTAGGACAAGATAAATTTATACTAAGCTTTACACATTCCATTGACAAATTTGCTGTTTTTGCGTTGTTGCCTCCGACCTCCTGGTTACCGAGGGGATGACATTAAACTGGGAGAAAATGGCTTATTATGTGTGATAAATTCAAACAAAGATGACGCACTTTACCCACCAAGTATATCTAAGAAATTGTGAGGAAATGTCAAGCATTTCAAAAGAAAGCTGCCGTAAATTCTGATGCCGGAGACTTTAACGAATTTCTGCCAGAGTAGAAAGGTCTCTTTGTTTGGACTCAGCTGACACTCAGCGTGTGGAATATTATGAGCGTGGGGGTCACATAAAAGCTACGGGAGAAAGAAAGAAAACTGTGGATGTGACAAAACTCAGGCACTAGAGGGCTAAGAACTGGCACGAAGACTTTGCATTGACTCAGTGCAGACAGTACCTGGGAATCAGCACTCACGCATCAAAAAAGGTTCAAAACACAAACATCCGCCCCCTTCTGCTCACTCTTGCTCATTCCCACTGCCCCCCGTACATGCACTTGGTCTTTAGGCATGACTTGATTTGTCTCAATTTTATTTTTCCTTGAGTTACAGTAAAGTTTTAGGAGAGAGAAAAGACTGGGGGAAAAGGGCGGGGGGATCCAGACCCCAGAAAACCTCCTGTCCTGCTGATGTTACATAATTGATGAACAAATGATCACACGTTGTGTCCCTGATTCAGGTCAGGAGGTGGCAGGAGGAGGAAGTGCTGTCAAATGTTTGAAAGAAAAAGGAGGTAGAGGAGTAGCAATGAGACCCCCTGCCACTGTGGCAAATTAGCTATTTCACAGTGATGTTTACACTATATAGTGCTTTTCACATTCTGACCCCTTGGGTATAGGCAAGATGGAAAGGGCAAAAATGACAAAAATGATAAGCTAAGGCAGTGAAGAAAAGCAAGTGAAAGAAATTTGGAGCTCCCTTGCTCCCTTCCTGCTCCCATATGCCCAGCACTACCGGGTGTCATGGAGGAGAGCTGGTGGTAGCCTCCTCACCCCCAAAAACACCTCAGCAATGGCCCTTGCATGTGGTTTTGGAGGGGTTTTTGGTAACGTTACCTTCGAGTAGGGGAGCAGCATGACAAGACACACTTAATTTGAAATGTTTACAGACTGTGTAGCTAAAAAAATCAATAAGTAACTGACAATTCATTATGGAGAGAGGTTGTTTTAAATTTACAACTTTGTTTTAAATCTAAAATATCCTCCTTCTTATTTATTTATTTCAAAAAAAAAAAAAGAAGTAAGGGGAAAATAATCCCAGCAACAACAACAGCACCACACTTCTGCCCCCCTGGATATCCCTCAGTCAGTTCCAGAGATGTACAATACCCTGTGTCTGCCAGAAGAAGCCACCTCTGTTTGGAAGTGACATAGTTTTTCCCAGCCTGTCTGATGACAGAGTATTCGTTACACCCTGAAAAGGGGATGTATGCACTACGTAAAACAGCAGATTACACCTCTCCTCAGGATTTAGCCTTATCAGCGAAGTAAATAATAAACAGAACAATGCAAATTGCAGCTGAGGCGTTGCTGTCTGGAAGATCTTTTGGGAGGGTCTTTCTGCTCCAGCCCATGGGTCCCTCTGCCCGGAGAGCATCATCTACTTTTTTCCTATCCACAATGTGTCAATAACAATCAGCCAGTGACTTAACTTGGGCATCTAGCACCTGTCAAGAGAGACAATCAATGGGAGAACCTATAGCTCTGTGCCACCTGTGTGTTTTACCCAGCTCTGAATCCTATAGTACAAATCCTCTCTAAAAAATGGTATGCAAAATTTAAATAACTTGCATATTGGCCTGGAAAGGCATTTTTAGTCTTTGTCATTACAATGGTTGTTATACGCCATTATAAGGGCATTCATACACAACTAGGCTATGCAAATTATGCATGACCGCATGCTTTATTATAAATAGGTGTATATTCCACTATTCATGCCTGACACTTTGAGTCTGTAGCTAGTCCTAAAATGGGCATGTGAAAAGGATAAAAAATGATGGGCCTGAATCATCCCGTCTCCTGCAAAAACATAGGCAGTCAGTGAGGCCCACTCCGGCTGACAGGCATTGATGACAATGGGAGCATTAGCCCAAGGCTGAAGTGTTTTGATAATCCCACCTATAATGGCTGACTGGAAAGTTGCCAGAATTCATGAAAATGTGTTCATAATTTTTCTGCTTTATCAGCCTAGCATTTTGATTCATAAACTTACTATTAATAGAATTAATAAAATAATGAACAGCCATCTTACTGTTTACTTTGACATGAGGTTAAATATAATCCTTCCCTTACTTATGGAAAACCCATTAGCTTTTACAGACATTGTACATTTTATGTGTGATGGTTTAGCAAAACACAATTTGAATGTTAGGATAGAAAGCCCAAGTATCTCCACTTGAACTGACCAACCTTCCAGCTTCATTTGACAGGAACAGAATCCTGTTCATTTACTACTTCATTACATTGGCAAACAAATCTCTTCATCCCCTGCTAAAGAAGACTTTATATAAAAAACCACATTCTGTTTGCCAACCTCTCTTTAGGCACTTAAATATTATTTTTAATTCTCCAGTTGAATCCTTCCTCAACAACTGCAAGAGCTGAAACATCTGTCATTTCTCAATCCAGCAATCCCTAAAGAGTCTTGTCCTGAAATAAAGAAACACAAAAGCTGATTTTTATCAGTGTGTTTGGCAAGATGTGACCACAATATTTTCTGCAAGTCAGAAGCCTTGACATTCCTTTAGCGAATCTCTGTTAAGCCACAAATTGCACCCCTCTGTAGAGCAGGTATCATTGAGAACATTTCCCCATCTATCTTTACATAGATGTGCATATGCATATAGCCAGTTTAGAGGATCACTGACAATTTCCTTGTCCAAAGCCTGCAACTTGTTTTCCTAAAACAAGTGGTTTTGTTTTGGTTTTTTTTGGTTGGTTTTTTGTTTGTTTTTTTTTTTTTTTGTTTTGTTTGTTTTTTTTTTTTTTTTTTTTTTTTTTTTTTGTGGTTAATAATTAATAAAGTAATGATGGGGTTCAGAAATCAAAGTTTTGGTTCTGCATTTAACTCCAGAGTTTCAGTATTAAAAATACTGCAGCTTGAGAATATTCTAGGCTAGATGAGGAGGAGGATGTACTGCTATCTTGTCCTTCCTAAATACATGCAAGAGCAAAAGTCAGCAGTTTATCCCTCCCGATACCCATTGCTGTGCCTTGGTACTGACAGGAGAAAGAAAGACAACCTTTGTATGTGGTTAAGAGCAACCAGAGCCAAAACAGCAGGGAGATCATTAGCAAGGATGGAGCTGGAATGGCAGTGAGAAGAAAATGAGGACAAAATACTTCTGCAATTTGCCAGTAAGCAAGATAAGTGGCTGAAATTAATTACTTGCTTCTGCAATCCCTTCTTTTATATATACTTTTATAGATACATTATTTACATTTAATTTCTTTACATTACTGTGATAACTCTACAGAGGATCAGTGTTGTGCTCTGGGTGACTGCACCAGAAACTAAAATCATAAATATATTCATACCTCCCTTGTCCTTCCCCTTCCCAACAGCCTTCCATTAAAAAAGAAAACCAGCAAACCAGGGAAGATGCTGTTCGCCTCGCCCTTGCCCTGCTCTCGGTCACATTCTCCACCTCCCCCTTGCCAGCAACTCATTACAATGTCCCCCCTGACAGTTCCCCTCCAGTTGGGTCTGGCTCCCTAATCTACTTTCTCTTTTGCAGTCTGGTGCTTGTTTAGGTCCAGCAACTGGGCAATTGAGGGCACAGGAGAGGCAAGTTCCATCCTCATTTCTGCTGCCCAGACCCATTCTCAGCCACAGGAACCAAAACGGCCTTTAGGGCTCTAGTTTTCCTTATACAAATCCTATAGTAATTTTCTTCATCTGCTCTAGAAAAAAGTTCCAGTTTGAGGGAGCACATAAGTATAGACAAAGAGTTTTAGTGCAGAAAGCACCAAATACCCCCTAATAATCAGCAATGCTACCAGACCAACTTATAATATTTTAATTGGAATTACACAAAGGTGGTTGGGCTTTTTTTAATTAAAAAATAACATTTCTCTCTGACTTTTTTTAGCTAATTTTTTCCATTTTAACTTGTTCTACTCTAAATATCATTGTCAAGTCACAGCTGGGTAGTGAAATATCCAACAGAAACTGAAGGAGGGTGATATTCTAATTATAAAATGGAAATATGTCTCCAAAAGGGGAACTGGCCTCTGAAAAAAAGAGTCTGCCTTAAACTTTGGGCATAGCGGAATATCCGTATGACTTGTCATTAATGCATTGGAGGCAAAGTTGCTGTTTACAAAGAAATTAAAAGGAGGCCTCAGTTTATTGACCTATCAGCCTATATTGTAAAAATTTCCTCAATACAAAAAAGAAAATATAGAAACAAACTGTTCAGTGCTTGTACTGGAAGCAAGAAGGGTCAACACATTTATTCTCATCTTTCATAGAAGGAAGTGAGGAAGACTAGGGAGGGATAAGAGTCTCATGTTTACTCAGTTGCATTTTATTTAACAAAAGTCCCTGATGTTGCAGAACACCAAGTCGTTGTTTTTGTTAAATAATTAAGGCTGTCTAGGAATCTGTTTCACAAGCCGGGTGCAAAATTAAAAAGTTCCAGGCAGGAAACAGGAGATCACTGTACTCTTGAAAGCAAGTAGATACCAAGTAAAGATTATGTAGCAGTACTTACTAAATTTTTTAACGCCTTCCAACCAAAGCTGAAGCAATGAAACAAGGCAATTACACAAGAGCAACACAGAACAAGAGATGTCAGCGGTCATGCCCTGCCAATAATGTTCTGGGGATGAAGTGAAGTTCCTGATAAAGTGGAATAATTTAGAAAAACTTTAAATCATCATCTGCATAGCTACACTTTCATTTTAAATCAACTTTCTTGAAGTGCCCCTCCTCCCATATCTGACTGTGGCTCACTTTCCACCAACAGATGTGTGACCAAGATTTATTAGAGGAAAAGTCTTATGAAAGCACATTTCAAAGTCTCCTGGGTGAGCTATCATAGAAGCTTCATTTTCAAGTCTTTCTGCCAGTATGCAATGTAATAAAGAAGTTGAATCAAAAGCCTCTAAGTGAAATGCAAATAATAATTGTGTTCTGGTTGTTTAACAGTGATGCATTAAATATGATATTACTATACTCAGCACCTACTGAGCATATTCAGAAATATTGGAGTAACTCTCCAGCTACTCCTTGATATCTCTTGAGCAGAACCGAGGCTTCATACAGAATTAGGTATTCACCTGGAAAATTACAGTTATTCTGGGAGGTGTTCTGTAGTGAGACATTTGGTTTCATCTATTGCAGATTCAGTTTCAGTCCTTCTCTTGACTACAATGTGCATTGTACTTGGACCCATTTGAATAGCTGTGATTTTATTTAAGTCTTTCCTCAGTTGTGGTTTCATGGTCACTTATATGTAGCATAAACCTGTACAACCATAAAATGAATGGCCCTGAGCTACTTCCTTCGTGTTGCTGCTATATCCTTTCTGTCTTGATGATTAGGAATTATGGAGAAGAGGATATTGAGGGGAGACATACTCATCTTCAAATATACCACAGCCTGCCACAATGAGGAATGTAATAAACTGTTCTCCATTTTCACTGGCGATAAGACTACTAGTATGCCTAAACTGCAAGAAGGGAGGTTTAAGTTAAGCATTAGGAAAACTTTGCAATGGTAAGATAATGAAGCACTGGGATGGACTGCCTAGGAAGCTAGTGTTTTTTCTGTCACTGCATTGTTTTTAAAAGCAAGTGAGACAAATACTGTCAGGAATGGTTTATGTACTGTTGATTCTGCTTTGGGGCTGAGAGATGGGGCAGGTGACCTCCTGGGGTCTTTTCCAGCCCCTATTTTTTATGATTCCATGTGTGTTGAATAGGAAATAAGGATTATATTCCAGTATAAATCCAAGTAGCAGCAAATCCACCACAATCTGTAGTTTAAAATAGATGTGAGTGATGTTTGCTGCTCCTTGCAAAGAGCCATTTATAACTTCCCCTTCCCTGTTTTCCCACCTCTCCCCCCAACAGTGAAGAGACTGAAATCAGTTGAAGAACTATGGCTTTCTCAGACATCAAACCATGACTGATACTTGCTCAGACTCAAGACATGGAAGTTACTTCATTTTCCCCATGGAAGCTATCCATAATCTAGACTTAGAATTAAAAGCATTAAACATAGTCAGCCTTTTTCCTTGATGAATTAAGAAAAAAAAGAAAACACTAATTCTGCATTGACACTATTTTATGATTTTTCTATAGGTAAAATTTAAATCGGAATTCTCAGTATCTAACTTTTCTGTCACCTCAGAAGGCAATATCCTGAACTCTTCTGATGAACTTTCAATCACATAATTGTGCGAAACACTATGCTAAACTTGTTGCTAATACATACATCTCACAATTGCAGATTTGTCCTAAGGCTGATAAAATCTTCTGGTCAATCATAACCACCAAAATGACAGTTAGATAAATATTATAAACATTTTCATAAATCAATGTCTCTCTTTTAAAGCAGATGTACAGATGTCGTATTTACACAATTTATTAAAAAGGATGAGTAAAAACTGGGATGTTCTTGCACGTCAAGCCATTAAGACCTATACAGAAAGCATTCAATCTTAATGTTACATCTTCAGTAGCAAGAACAGATTTACAAAATAATACAGTTGTACCATTACGGTATATAAATCCTGCAGTTCAAATGAAAGTTCTGAGTAGTGAATTCCATTTAAATGTTTAACTACCCATATATCAGGTTTTTTCCCTAACATTTATATTTAGTAATTAGTTTCACAAAGAAAATACAATTTATTTGCTACTGTCTGATTAGCAAGTTCAAACATGGCTTCCTACACCCTAATCAGTCAGAGTGTATAATGATTATTGACAGATACTTAAATGAATTATGGTTCATGTTCTCAAAACTAGCTTGCACATCAACATGAAATACGATTTTGCAGTTGATGGTCTTTGAACCCAGAGTGAAGGGGGATTTTTTTAAAACCTGTCCCTAAAGGCAATTATTATTAATCCAGATCAAATTTTACTAATATACAGCATATCTCTCTTCATACACCGTCTTACTCAACATCGTCTTACTCAACAAGCTTTCTTATTAATGTTCCAGGTCCTTTCAGTGATGAATCCTTTCTTAGAATACAGGCTTTCATGGAAATTATTTCTACAGTATTCAAATTCTGAAGTATAGGTGACAAAGAACAGAATACTTATAAGCAATGCAACCCGCAACTGAAATTAAATTTGGGCTTTGAATCTTTGTCTCATTTCCCTCTGCAATTAGGTTTCAAAATTCCATCAAACTTGTATATAGCCTTATTAAAATGTTTAGAAAAAGTAAACACTAGTGTGCAGTCATAGTGTTCTTTCAACATTTCAGTGAATATTTATGTACAATTTTTTTTTGAAATGCATTCTACCTACTATCACTTAAAACTCCTTTGATTCTTTTATGTGAATCTCAACTGATTTGACCAGGTTAAAAAAATTACTGTACCAACACACAGCTCCCTCAGAATGAACATGAATATGATGGTGGGTTTGGAAAAGGAAGAAAGACAGAATTCTGCATAGTTTGTTTAAAATCTATAGTATGAATGCTAGTAAGAAGGAACTGAGGAAGTTTCTGAAAAAAGCTTCTTTTCACAACAAATCAGAAACAGAACTACATCATACCAATTCCTAGGAAAGTTCTATCATCTATCAAGATCCAAAAACCATTGCTTACATTCATTTCCTAAAATAGATCTCAACTGAAGCAATTTCTAAACAGTTATAAAACCAGCTGACATGCTACAAATCATGTATCTTGCATTACACGATTACATTTCTGATAGTCACGCTCTTTTGTGGAGTTTTAATTCACTGGACTCTAGGTTGCTCAAATCCTTTCGTTGTCCCAGGTCATCATGACCAAACTGCTCCTGTTCCCTTGCAAGTTCATCGTCTCCAGTATCATCAAGAGCTGAATCTCCAAAGCCAGACTTCTTAAAAGAAGGCCTATCATCTTTTTGGCAATGGCCTTTGCTCCTTTCCATGTCATCTTCTCCTCAGGAAGAGGGGTGAACACCACAGGTCTAAGTGATGTTCACCCATGAACATCCCATGACACTTCACCCATGAGCTGGCTAAAGAATTTCTCTTTGTGTTTTCTTGTTGTCCTCTATAATGGAGAATAGCTTTGAAGGGGGTCAATGCCAAAAGCAATGGACCTGATGCAGAGAGAGAAACTAGTTAAAACTTGAACTTTGAGACTCTTCATTAATGTGAATGGAATGAAGGCCCATCCACTAACTGGAAGAGGCTGAGGTTGGAAGGGTGTTACATTCTGCTGTCAGGCACTATTTGGAGAGATTTTTTTTCAAAATGGCAGTCTACTTGTAGACATTTGATGTTCCTCCAATACAACAGTTGGATCTTCACTGACTATAACAGAATTATTGCTGAGTTTTTTCCCTAACAGGACTATAAAGTTTCATTTGTTCTGTAAAATGATTACTTGATTCTCAATTATTTGGTAACAGGACTTCCAAAGAAGAAAAGAAAATTACTTTTGAAATATCAAGAACATCACTCTGCTTTTCAACTATTACTGTATGGCAAAGAAAAATCCATAGACACGTTTTTGGTAAGCATAAAAAGAGAGACATAGTAAATCAAACCAATGTTTTAAAATGGGAAATTTGGTTGAGGTTGTGTATCTGGTGAAAAGGAGGTGTGATCCACAGCTGTTGCAATCTCCTTGTGCAACTCAGAGTATCATCGTCGACACTTCTTTACCCTTCCTGCTAAAGCTAGCAGCCATTCGTCACTTCCAGCTTCCACTTGCTGTATTTATTTTAGTAAAACAAAGCCCATTTTAAAATGTCATAAGAAATGATCATATTTTTTTCTGTTAATGTTTTGTGAATAATTAATTCCACACTCAAGACCCTGTGTACCTAGTTTCAGCCTGGGAGGAATTTTTATCAGATGTATAAGCTCTGGAAAATAAGAGGTTTTAGTGGAAATGCTATCTTTAAATTAATTATAGCAGTGCTAGCAGGCACCATTATACTGTAATAGTTTATGAAAATTCCCAGATAGCAGTAGATTACATCAATTGTAATATGACTTTTTATGTTATGTTCTACAAATACTCATAATTTTTAATGGTTTCAATGTGACTTACATAAGAATCAGCACAGAGGACACCAGGAGGCAACTTGCAAGAAAGCATCAGCAGCCACCACAGACTGATTTGGATTCAGTGGTACTTTCTGAACCCTGCTGCATTTAGTCATGCTTTTTAATTTTTAAAATTTTTTCTTCTTATCCTACTCCCCTCCTCCCCACAAGTGACATGCCAGGAAACAATTCTGTTTGGCTGATTACTACTAAATGGCAATTAGTTTTCTCAAAAAAAAACCCAACCTTTTTTTGTAGTGTAGAAACAAACATTAAGACTAGGCTTGCCTTTCTAGCACAGAATAGAATAATTTAAATTGTAAGGGACCTTTGGAGATATCTGTTCCAACTCCAGCTAAAAGCAGGTTCAATTAGATCAGGTTGCCAAGGACATTGTCCAGGCAAGTTCTGAGCATCTCCAAGGATGGAGATTCCACAACATCTCTTGGGCACCTGTGCCAGCATCTGATCACCCTCATAGTGAAGAATTTTTTCTGATCGCTAATCAGAATTTCCCTTGTTGCAACATGTGACCATTGTGTCTTTTCCTATCAGTGTGCACCTCCGAGAAGAGTTTATTTCTGTCTTCTCTATGCCCTCCTTTTAAGCAGCTGTAGACAGCAAAATGATCCCCCTCAGCCTTCTCTTCCTAACGCTGAACAAACTCATTTCTCTCAGGCTCTTCTCATATGGCATGTCCTCCAGCTCCCTGACCATCTGTATGTCAATGCCTTCCTTGAGTTGGGAAACCTCAAACTGGACACAAATGCCACAGTGAGAGGAAGGATCACTTCCCTCGACCTGGTCRTTGCACTCTTGCTAATACAGCCCAGTATGCAGTTGGCCTTCTTTGTTGCAACGGCATACAGCTGACTCACATTCAACCTGTCCACCAGGACCTCCAGGTTCTTTTCTGCTATTGTCTGAAAAGCAGCCCTGTCCTGCAGCTTATCAGTCACTTTCCTCAACTAGGTATGGCCTACAAACTTTAGTTAAACTGTATTGCTCCAGCTACAATCCCTGATGGATGTCACTCTTAACCGGCTACCAGCTGGACTTTCTATCACTAATCAAAACTCCTCAACCCCAATGGTCCAGCCAACTCACCTTAACATCCACTTACCCAGACCATATGTCACCAATTTGCCTATAAGGATATTGTGGAAGACTGTGCATGTGCTTCATGTGTTTGGAAATTACTTTCAAGAGATTTGTTCCATAACCTTCCTGGCATCCTTCACTATAATAATTTATTCACCTTACAGAGGTGAGGTTCATTTCATTTGAGTCTAGAAGGCACAGCTTTGATAATTACCTTAGGAAAATATGAACTGTAGAGTAGAAGTGCCAATTTCTCACCATTGGCTGCAGAACTAATTTGCATAAGGACATCTACAAGTGGACAGATTCTGCCCCATGAACCATATTGCCCTGTGTTCCTATTCTTTCTGTGTATAAGCAAGTGTGATTTGGCCTATTTTCTTATGCACAAACCAGAACCATTTTAGAAATATCCAATATGTGTAATAACATTCATATCCTGCTCAAGATTACTCTTCTTTGGACAAGCTCACTGCTTACCCTAGCAGGCATAATCCCAATACCTGTACAAATGCTAATGCGATATCCATGGCTATACCCTTTCCCTGGGTAAAGCATGTTTTCTTCCTGTGCCACTGCAGCTGACTACTTCAGAAAAGAAATAGGACCTGCTTGGATTTATAGCACAATTAGATGCTCAATATAAAATTCTGACCCAGGGGAAGTCAATGGAAAAAGTCTACCTACTCAGCCCTAACACCTCAGTTTGTCCTTGAGTTTACAAAGCTAAAGGAATGCAGAGAGGGAAACTTCTACAGATCTTGATTTCACCCAGACATACATAAAAAATCAGCATAATCAACACATGTAGCTAGGAAAAAACCCTTTACATTCCTTGACTAACTTAAAACAAGAACAGTTAAAGGTTCTAGTTTGTTAAGGTCAGCCCACAAATTTAAGAACAATCTTATACAAACATCTTCACAAAAAAGCATAAAGCATTTTTTAATTTGAATATTCACAATAAATATCCCCATCTCTCTCAAATCTTCTATATGTCTGCTGCTCTAAATTTTAATAAGTCAGTGAAAATATATTCACATAACTTTCTTTTTTCATTATTCCAAACAGAGAGAAAGAGACATGGCTTCAGTATTTGCCAAAAACATCAGCAGTTGTATTACATCTCACTGTAAAGGTTCATCAGGCTACACTTCACAAAAAAAAGCTCTTTGAAATTCACTTTTTCTCTTTCTCCTTTCAATGCATTAGAATAAAAAAATGGTTTAAAGCACCATGCCATTATTTTAGAGCTAAACAGTTAAATGTTTTATACAGGAACATCAAAAGCATATATGCTTCAAACACCCAGCATTTTTTTAATGGCTTTCAGATAAAACAATTTATTTATGCAATTAACAACAACATGCAATTTCTAATAATTAGCCGATAATAGTTATCCACAAAGTACTTTATAGAATTGCTTTCTGAACTGCATTCATTCTGTAGGGAACCACTGAAAATTAGACTATAAAATTACCAGAAAATGTACTGCATTAACAAGAATTTTCTGTATTTTGTTTCCCCTACAGATTTATGGACTTGAATATTTGTAAACATTTGTTTTCAGGGAAAGACAACAGGTCCAATCACCTCACATTTATACAAAGAAATAAATACTGCAGCAGCATTTTCTGGAAGATTATATTTAAACTAACTTTTTCAGCAAAAATATGTGACAGAGTATCTTCATGTTGCTGTTTTGCAAACTGTACATTTCAGAAAATAGCCATTAGTTTGTTCTCAAATGATAATAAGTTTGGGGCATTTTAATGGCCTTATGACTATTGAGGGTTTTGAGTTTGCACTTCTGAGCTTTCCCTGACAAAAAAGGTGGCTAGAAACAGTATTTATGTGAAAGTTCAAGCTTGCACCTGATTTGAGACTTCTGGACCTAGAGCTGAAGCACCTTGCTAGTTTATGATAAAGCCAAGAATGCTGTGACCAGGTTTAGGTGGCACAGTTGTGTGCCCTCAGTTCAGCAAGGTTTATACAGCTCCATTTAAAACAATAGTCAAAGGTTCCATTTTACTAAGTCCAGGCACACAAGCCTACTACAATCTCTCTCCTCTTTTACACATAGGTTACAGAAGAATTAGGCTATTCCTCTGACTTCTATTGGCACAAGGATACTTCTGAAAAAACCTAAACATCTTTTTTGTGGTTCTTCTTTTAGGTATGGCTAATAGTCTGAATCAATGGTAGAAGGAAAGGGCCAGAGGGCCATTTTCTGACCTTGATAAGCTGGTATCATTAAAGCGCACAAACATTTTGAAATTTACATTGAAGTATTTGTCTATATCTGGATAAACAGGTTTTGTTTTCTGTGCTTTCAGATATCTACATCTCTGGTCTATCTGGACTTCTGGAACTTACTTCTAAGCAAGGCTCTGAGTGTTGCCTGTTGTACATCTGGGTCTACTGTAGACCAGCCACAACACAGAGGGCAAGTGACAAATAATTGTTCTACCAACATGTTTTCTTGGTATTAAAGGATATGCTAATCCAATAACATTGCAGACTTTGAAGAACATATTTTTTAAGTGCTTGTGCTGTTGTGCGTCTGCCAGCTCAGGAAGGTGGTGAAATACCATCCAGCCCTAGAAAGAACAGCTCAGATAAAGCCAATAAAAGCAGGTTAATAATGTAAAATTGAAAGTTACTTTGAAGACAACAGGGAATAGTGATGAGCTGGGGTAGCTATTAGGAGCAAGTCCTGAAGTGGTTCCAATTAACACAAACTTTCTCTGCCTTAGAAGATGTGGCTTCTGACCATACGATGAAGTTTCTCAGAATGGCTGATGTAGAAAGTAGCAACAATTACAAACTGGGACTTGAGGGCAAAAAGATGGGACAATGAGAAGCATATACGTTTAATCAGGAAGACAAAAAAAGGGGAAAAATAAAATGAAAATCTTTGAAAAATCATAGTGAGAGTAATTTAAAGTTTGAGAACGAGCTGACAAATGTAGAGACAAAAAAAAAAGGTAAATGGTATTTTAGTTAGTAAAATTATATTTTATAACCATACATGCATTCATCTTGTGGACTATTAATTTTGAAGATATCTTCTTTGCGCATTGACAATATTCCTGGTTCTTCTGACAATGATCAGGACTAATCTGGCTTTGAGCAAGGGGAATGAAAGTCAGGATATTCTGAAAAGGAAGTTCCCCCACTACTCTGGGAGTTGCCATCATTTCCTCTCGCTTGAACCATATAAACATGCTTTGCATGATAACCTTCACATTCTTCCAACAACTGCTCTATTTTCCTAGTTGATATCACATCTGGGAAAGTCACAATGTGCCTATGAGTTCTTGGGACTCCCAGAGCCTGTGCAGATTCCTTCTGAAAGTATTTCTGAATAACTCCTGTGTCATTCAAGTGCACTTACTTTTTCATTTTCTAAAAATAAAGGCCAATTATAATACAAAAAGGTAGTATTCGAATTCTCTTTAGACTTAGTTAGGCCAATAACTGACAAACTGAAAAAAGTCCTGAAACCAGAAATCTGTTTGTATGACATGCACCATATTTTGTTCCTAGTCAGTACACCAATCCTATCATCTATTACCACTAACCAAATGGGTGGTTCAGGCCTTTTACCTGTGTAATAAGTCTTCCTTGTGTTGGTAACTCTAAACCACTTCTGGGTACAAATTCTCCCAATTATCTGTCATAGAAGGTGGAATTCATACTGATTATTTAGAGGCCTAATTTAAGATCCTTGCTCCTATAGAACATGCCAACAAATGGTTAGCTCAAGGAGACTGACTTTCAGCATATAACCAAGGTGCCAGTAGCTGCTCTTTCACAACATATACTTTCCTCATTACCTAAGCAAGGAGTTTAAGATTCTAATTTAGGCATCTGAGTACTTGTCTAAATGAGGCAATATAAATACTCTTGAATCACCTATGCAACCATAGTTCTGTCATTGCTCTAAGTTTCAGCAGAAGCTGGGACGCCAGTTTTTACATTCTCGTATAGTCCAGCCAGGGCAGATGCAAATCAGCTAATTCTGTACATCTGAACTTTAGCTTCAAAACTTCCTGTGGAGCCCAAGAGTGAGAGATGAAGTCAAGGGTTTTACATTTGGTCCAGTCTAAGTTCACAAGACCCCTCAGTATGAATTTCACTTCCAAAGCTAGTGGGCTTAAAAATCCCCAAATGTGGAAATCACTTAACACCTTGTAAAAAAGCCATTGTGATCATTTATCCCTGCCACAGATCTATGTTATATTTTCTCTCTGACCTAAATTGGGGATAAGATTACTTGATAAGGCAGAAACAATGTAGCAGAAAAAATGGTGGGACTTCTAAGCTCTTTCCTTTCTATTTGCAGACATATGTATGTGTTCGCATACAGCACTCTCACAAGAAGACAAGAGAGAAGGGTAGCAATGAAGCACAATCCAGATTAATTTGGCTACCACTTATCTTTTCCAGAGCTGTCCCTTTTCTTTCATTAAGAAATATTAAGAGAACATCCCATTTTGCCTAGCCTGGTAAAATAAGCCTTCAACTTCCTTACTGACAGCTTTTAAAAGCATTTATTTAGTTAGTAATTCTTCCTGTTTCTACTCTCAGATTTATGTATAAAACCACTTTGTTTTTTCTGGTTCTCCTTGAAAAAATAACTAGGCAACTGACCCAGTATAAATAGTTCGAGCAGCCAAATACACTACCCTTTTTGGCAGATACAGTAAATGAATGACTGATAATTTTACTCATATGCATAATGTTTTCTTCTTCTAAAGTAGATTTTTTCAGACTTTTTCCCCCCATATTAATGCTGGCATGCCTTGAGCAAAAACTAAACACACGTCCCTCTTCCCATTCTGAATAATATCTTTCAGCAGGAAGAATTTGTTGATCAAGGTAAAAAATATCTTTCCTGACGGAGCTAYCATCGCGCAGTGGCATTTCTACCATTCCAAGTTATGCTTGGCCTTATGACAGACCAAGAAGTCAAACAAGTAGCGGATGCTGCTTATCTCTATACTCTGTACCAGAATTCAAGACACAATATAAAGCATTCATTTCTAATGAGTTCAGCAACAGCATCTTTAATCAGACTGAGTAGTACAGCAATTTTTATAGCAACTGCTAGTGGAAGAGCATATGTGGGTGAAAAAATTCTCACTAAATACATGGATCTGCATTCTTTGTCTTCCCCTTAACACAGTCTTGCACTGAACCCCAATGCTATCAGGTATTACCTGGAATGTTACACAATATGATAGCAAGATATCTTTCCTGCTTCTGGATTAGTAGAAATACCCTAGAATGACGAAAAAGGGTAGAGATTTTCTCTTTGCTCGATCAAGTGCTAGTTTCCATTTGTTAGAATCTCTTTTGGTTCCCAAACCAGATATTCTTTCATCACAATGCTACATGCTGGAGAATCCAAAAACCTCTACTCTCGTCATGCAACTTCCTTATTGATAACTGCTTTGATTCACCTCCTGTGAATTAATCTGCTCTGATTCTAGTTACTACAGCTCTTTGTTCCTTTGTCATCTGAATCCGAATATAAGGAAAACAGCAATACAGTTTCTTTCAAAACTCACATACTCTTGAAAACCAACTTCTGCACTCAGATAACCAGAGTTAGGCAGAATGCTTCAGATTAAAATTGTCACTCATGATCAGCAAATTGCAGTGAGTTTTTAGAGGTTCAGTACTGACTTAGGCCCTAATCATTTTAAACAGATGCACACAAGTTTGACTTTATGAAGGTGACACACTTCAGCCCTAGTACAAAACTGTTCATGATAACACACTTTGACGTTTGAGCCTGGTTTACTAAAACTGAGGTCCAGCAGTGAATAAATAACTGTACAAGTCAGCCTCTTGTACAGTAGCACTACTTTGTGAAGCAGCTAATCTTTAATGTATCTGTTGAAGAAATGACATGTGAATATGCTGAAGAACAGCTAATGATCTTAACCATTATGTGGAGTTTCTAATATAAAGTGATAAAGTTTCCACTTTATGTAAAATAAATAAATGACATCCATAGATTTAACAGTAAATACAGTTCATGATAAGAAAATTTAAATCAAGAGCAAATGACTTATGGATTACTAATTGAGATTTGTAATTAAAAAAAAAGATGGGGAAAGTAGTAGATAAAAGTTGGGCTACAAATGCAATTAAACTCTTTTTAATTAAGCATTTTCTTTTACTATAAATACAGCATTGAAAGTTCCCTTCTATCCTCCCCTATAAAGAAAAGCAACCTTTGTTCAAGCCCTGCTCCATCCAAAACAAAAAATCTTGGACAAAACTGAATGATCAGATCAGTCTTTGTGTGGTTCGCTTGTGGTAGCCTCAGGCAGGGAGGGAATAGTTTACTCCTTTCTTTAGAGCAATTCTGCCTTCAGAGTGAATATAGCTTTCCATGTTACACTGTTCTTCCTAGTTCTTACACACAGTCATGTAAAGTGAGAGACCCTCATACAGGGGAACAAACTACTACTTCAGCTCTCTGTATCTAGCTCCATTGTACAAGGTAGCTGTAGTTTCATTTCCAAGATGAGCTTTGCAATATCAATCTGATAGCCTTCCACGATGAGAAAAGTGGCTGGGCAGACGAGGGAAGAGTGTGGATGTTTGTTTATATTGACTTTAGCAAGGCTTTGAACACCTTCTCCCGTAACACCCTCATTGACAAACTGATGAATTACAGAGCAGATAAGTAGGACAGCAAGATGGACTGCAAACAGGCTGAATGGCTGAGCTTGAAGGGTTGTGATCAGTGGCATTAAGTCCAGTTGGAGGCCAGTCACTAGTGGTGTACCCCAGGAATAGATACTGGGGCCAGTACTATTAATATCTTCATTAATGACCTGAATGATGGGTCTGAGTGCACCCTCAGTACTGATGATACAAAACTGGAAGGACTGGCTGATATGCCAGAGGGTTGTGCTGCCATTCAGAGGGACTTTGACATGCTGGAGAAATGGGCCAACATGAATCTCATGAAGTTCAACAAAAGGAAATGAAAAGTCTTGCCCCTGGGGAGGAATAACCCCATACACCAGTATATGGTGAGGCCAACAAACTGGAAATCAGCTTTTCAGAGAAGGACCTGAGGACCCTGGTGGACAGGCTGACCATGAGCCAGCAACATGCCCTTGCAGGAAAGAAGGCCAAGAGCCTCCTGGGATGCATTAGGAGGTGTGTTGCGAGCAGGTTGAAGGAGGTGATCCTTCCCCTCTACTCAGCGCTAGTGTGAAACATCTGGAGTGCTGCGTCTCCAGAGAGACGTGGACATACTGGAGGAAGTCCAGTGAAGGGCCACTAAGACGATTAAAGGCTCAGAGCACCTGTTACATGAGGAGAGTGTGAGAGAGCTGGGACTGTTTAGACTAGAGAAGGTTCTGGGGGGATCTTATCAATGTCTGTAAATAGCTGAAGGGGAAGGAGGAGTGAAGAAGACAGAGACAGGCCCTTCTCAGTGGTGCCCACTGAAAGGACCAGAGGCAATGGGCAAAAACTGAAATATATGAAATTCTACTTGAACATAAGGGAAAAAAMCCCCAATATTTTTTATTGTGAGGATGGTCAAACACTGGACCAAGCTGCCCAGAGAGGCTGTGGAAATATCCTTGGATATATTCAACACCTGGCTGGACAAGATCCTCAGTAACTAGCTCTAGCTGACCCTGCTTTGAACTGGAGGGTTGGACTAGACCATCTCTAGAGGTCCCTTCCCACCTCAACTATTCCGTGATGAGGTATGGGGAGCTAGATATGGTTTTAACTGTATCTTGCTCCTCTGTCATAGGAGACATGCTCATGGACTTTTATTTTCAATCACAAGATTTTCAAGTTGTCCTCAGGTACACTTCAGTTATCTTTGGTAGGACTGTATTTCAGTTTTTCATTAGGCCTGCTTCTATTTAGAGTTTTCTTCCAGTTTCTTTTTGCTTCCTTCCACTGTTCTTTACCTGCCTTTGAAAGTCTAGTACACAATCCTTTTCATTACATTCCTGATAGATTCTTTTTGGTTTTTTAAATGTTTACATCTAAACTGTATCTTTCTTTTCATTTACATCTGTTTGAAACTGATAGCTCTGACCTTGGGTAAACTCACTGCTTGTTAGAAATATCATATTTTATTACAGTTTTTCTTTTTTCTCTCCTCTGTAACTTTTCTCCTTCTCTGCCTTATTCTACTAGATCACTGTTTTTCTTCTATTTATTTTTTAAATTCATGTCCTTCAATTCTCTCCAGTGCATGATTACAGTCTAAGGAAAATAATTCAAGAAACATCAGAAACTAAAGGAAAAACTTGTTTTTTCTAAGTCTGTAGTTCAAGGACTTGGAATAAGCACTCAGCAGAAGATGGAACTCACAGTTATCCAAATCTCTCTGAGAAGGGGCAGAATTTCTTCCTGCTTAAGAAATTACCTCTGTTCCTACCACTCTTCTCAAGACAGGGAACTGACAGACTATAGTCAAGATGTGAAATCAGCGATGTAAATTTCAACAAGCTTCCATACCACTGTGGAGAAGAAGACTACTACGAAGAGGAAGCTTCCTGGCCACCATGAAGCATTAGAAGACTGGCCAGAATTTCTCTTTCAAGTAGCTCCTAAATAAATGATGTCTTTAGATACAAGCAGAAATAATAGAAATAATTATTTCTAATAATAGAAATAAAACCCATTATTTCTTCTGCACCTTTTGGTTAGTTTACAAAAAATTGAGTTTTTCAACAATAAAAAATCACTTAAATCAACATAAAAGATAAATAAGCTGAAAGTACAAACTGCTCAAAGTGGGATGAAGGACTTGCCAGACTGGATCAGACTCTTAGAGCAATATATCTTCTACCTGTTCTTTTCAGATATATTGTTCTAAATTACATGGTGTCGTGGTTTAACCCCAGCCAGCAACTAAGCACCACGCAGCCGCTCGCTCACTCCCCCCACGGTGGGATGGGGGAGAGAATCGGAAGGGTGAAAGTGAGAAAACCCGTGGGTTGAGATAAAGACAGTTTAACAGGGAAAGCAAAAGCCATGCATGCAAGCAAAGCAAAACAAGGAATTCATTTACTACTTCCCATCGGCAGGCAGGTGTTCAGCCATCGCCAGGAAAGCAGGGCTCCATCACGCATAACGGTTACTTGGGAAGACAAATGCCATCACTCCGAACGTCCCCCCTTCCTTCTTCTTCCCCCAGCTTTATATACTGAGCATGATGTCACATGGTATGGAATACCCCATTGGCCAGTTGGGTTAGCTGTCCTGACTATGCTCCCTCCCAGCTTCTTGTGCACCTGGCAGAGCATGGGAAGCTGAAAAGTCCTTGACTAGTAGACTACTTAGCAACAACTAAAAACATCAGCATGTTATCAACATTATTCTCATACTAAATCCAAAACATAGCACTATACCAACTACTAGGAAAAAAAAAACCTCTATCCCAGCTGAAACCGGGACACATGGTTATTTTGGCCTGATGTACACATGCAACCACTGTTGGAGTGCTATGCCCTGAGGGGAACGCTCATGAAGACAGTGTGGATCATGCAAGACTATCTTAAAATCAATTCTCAGCTATTGACACAAATCTGGAGTAAATGAGTTTACTCATCATTTTTCCAAATAATTAAAATTATAGAATATATTGAAGACTTACTCCTTGCTGGTGACTTCAGATACACAGCAMGAATCATCATCTAGCAGCAGATTTTTAAATATATACTGAGATGAGCACTGTGAATCAAAGATGGAAATCTGTCCCTTACTGTTCCTGCATTGTTTATTACTGTCTTTGTTGGATTTAATGAAAAAGGCAGTAAATAATGCTGCAAGTGCAATTACTTCCTTGTTCAGCTCATCTTTGACATTAGAAAAATTAGTTAGAGGGCTTTGTTCTTTATCTTCTACCACAGCTGCTTTTGTTTATGCCTGGTAATGTCACTGTGTACTTAAGTGTCTAGCACTTTTGGGCCTGATAGAAATGTAGAAGAAGAAATGCAATGTAATATGCTACTGTTACTTTAACAAGTGCACTTAACATGATGTTTCTTTTAGAAATGKATATTCACCTTTATATAAAGACAAGGGGAAATCTCTGACTTTGCAAAAACATTTGGAGTAAAAGAAGAAAATACTCACAGAAAATGCAGCATTTCACAAAACACAAGAAACACGGGTAGAAAATTACATACAACCCACAATACCTTTATAAGAAACCACAATAGCCTGTGTAAGGAATAGATATTTAAGGCTCCAATCATTATCCTGATGACACGCTAATGAACGCCATAGAAATGGAGTTCAAATAGGGTCATTTGGATGGCTGGCATTGTATACACTGGACTGCAAAACTAGGATTTGAGAATATCTGGGTGAATTCGCAATATGGCTACTAAGTGCTCATCTATGTAATATCACTCAGCCTCTGCCCCAGTTACCTACTCTGAATATGAAAATTGGAAAAAGTGTAATTCAGTCTTGTTGACTGTCAGATTCAATAAGATTAGGTCGTTTGTATTTGCCAAAATTGAAAATTCCTCCCTGCAATCAAAAAAACAATTTTTTTAGGGGCATTGAACACTATACCTGAAAAGAACTATATTTGTGCAGGTGTTACCTGAGGGCTCCACTCAACTGAGGCTCTACTGGGTACAAAACTGGAAGATCGCAGAGAACCAACTTGTAGAAACACATGACTGAGCATGCAGCATTCTTCCATGTCCTTTCATCATCCTGCCTGAGTTTCTCCTTTCCAGCAGGACAGGCAATGCTTTTAGTAAAGTAGAAAGTGGAGGTCAATGCTGGCTTTTCATCAGCATGGAATTAGCCTCTCTGAGAAAGGAAAAGGGGTCAACAAAGGATGGAATGTGGGAAAACTGCAAAAATGTAATGTGTCATAAAACTACTTAGTACAGAGTTGAGTTATATATTTGTTTCCAGATTTTTTTAAAGGATCAGGGCTAAGAAGTAAAAAATAGAGCAGCCATTTTATGAAAAATGTCCTCTCACTAGTAACCTGTTCTTTCTGCCCTTACCAGTTGCCTATGGGAGTTTATTTTAGTGCATAATGGATGTTTGATTTCCCTCACTTGAAATAACAGGTTTGTCACCTGCAATTCTCACTGTGCACATCTTTAAAAAGTCATATTTGCAATGGTATTAATATACCATCAACTAATATACCTTCAACGTTTAAGGAGTCAGATTAGGAGTTAGGGTCCTAAATATGTTTGTAGAACATGCCCTAATTTCTTAAAATAAACCAAAGACAATTTATTGATAAAGCAGTAGCAGTAGTGGCGGTAATGATGATGAAGTTGATGATAATAATAATGATGATGATGATAACAACAACAACAACAACAACAACAAYAATAATATAGTTAATCTCAAACAACAGTGTAAACATTGTTTTCTATCACCTGAGGAAACAAAGTTACATTAGAAAATATTGTTGTTCATTTTATTTATTTAAAAATTTATTTAATCAAAGCTGCCAGAATAGAAAATCTAAATAATAAAGGAAAAGATGAGTCTTAGTGTTACATCTATTAATTACCTATTAAATATTTTTTCTGATGTCCATGTCACTGCACAGTCAGCTTGCAACATAGAAATCTTTGCTAGTGAAGCTTGCATCTTTCTGCTACCTGTTGGTACAATATTAAGGGATCACTACCAAAGAGACATTTAAGCCCATTGTTTATTCATGAGTTATAAATGTTCAGCTTGGATGACAAGAACTGTCAAGCATTTGGAAATAATGCCCAGGGACTTCTGGAGGAAGAGCTATGACTTCTGAAACAATCTTTCTTGATTCTAGGGCATTCATGATGCAATATCAAGTGTTCTGTGTCAGATTATCCCTCCTCTTTTGACAAGTTTCTGTATCCTCTCCCTCTTCAGAAAAAAAAAAAAAAAAAAAAAAAATTTGCAGTTTTTCATTTAGTTCCCCTATATAAAATTAACCTGACACAATATAAAACATAAAATGAAAAAAAAGTAGTTTATGTAGTGTAATATTACACCTTACTAGCACATGTAAAATCGTGGTATAAAAGAGAAGAATAAACACTAAAATCTATCAGTTATACATGTTTGCTCTCATGAAAGAAATGAAGTTGTATAGATATGCACATCTCAGAAAAGCAAATCTGTCCTTTCACAAGCCTAGCAAGAATGTATCAGATAGAACTAAAATGGTTTTATATTACCATATTTTCCTGTATATAGCCTGCTACTCAGATAACCCACACCTCTTTTTGAAAATAAATTCTCATACAACCCACACCCTCAGATAACCTACAACTGTCTCCTCCTTTTCCTTCCAAGACATCTATGTATCTAGCAAATTCCCCTGGAGGCTTCCTGTTGTGGTGAAAAGAAAACAGGGAGGGAAAGTAATAGAGGTAAAGAAGATGATGGGTTTTAAAAGGAAAAAGAATAATTTGTGGTGAATCAGAGGCTTAGGGAGGACTGGGAAAGAAGGAACTCTGAAAACAGCTTTTCATAATATTACCAGCACTTATGGACARCCCTAATTCTGAAAATGACAAGGGAAACTTTGTTATTATTATTATTTTTAACAGCTTATCCATGGGTTCTAGCACTTGAAAATACAGAACTTGTTTTCCAGCTACACTGCATTTCAAACTTCAGTCACACTTTCCAACTTGAAGGTGAAACTGACCATCTAAGTACACTGTCATATTTCCTAAAGCAAAATCAAATAAAAATCCTACTATAATTAGTCAAAGAAAATATTAAAGCCAAACACTGAAAGAAGACACCACCACCTTCTGTTGGTAGTGGAGCTCACAGGTATAAAGTAGACCATGGGTTAACACTGATTTCCTCATTGCGTAGAGCACGCGCAAGGTCCAGTCCTATGACAACATGCAAAGCCAGAGGCAGAGAGATTTTCTTACCAAGCAAAATTGCAAACATGTGGGAAATGGGAAGGTGTGGAGAAGAGAAAAGGAGAGGAAGTGGAAAGAGAGAAAGAAAGAAGTTTAATGAAACCATCAGGGCATGCAATAAAACTAAGACATCGAGTAATGTTCTTCCCCATAACCTTTTTCCTGTCCCTATGCACCCCCCATTAAGTGCTCTTCATGTCATCACTAGGCTGCAACAAAGTAAGCTCTTTCAGTTTATTGTATGCTTGTAAATATATATAATAATAAGACATAAATGCAACAACGAATTGATAAACAGAATAACTATAAGAAAAACAGCCTGCAGCTTCTACCACAAGCTCTGAAAAGTAGTGGGCACATCTTAGTGTCTCCAAACTCAACTGCAGGTATTTGCTATGTGGCTGAAGTTAAGCATTGTTTATGTACTGCCTATGTCTTATGTCAGCCTTACTTTACAGTCTTACTGGTAAGTAAATGGTTGCTGTGTGAGCCATACAACTAATCTTTCAGACACTAAATTAAATGGTGCATTCTTCTATACCAATTTACATCAGTTCTAACCCCAGTAAAAGCAATGAGTTGACTTTTGTACGAGGACAGAGTTTGGCCTCTTTTTTTCTTTCCTTTCCAGTTCAAAAGAGAAAGTCACATGGCCTTCCCGGTGCAGCAATGGTTTCTGGCATGTTGCTAGTCTGCTAATTTCATCTCAGGTACAGCAGAAATGCTTCCTTCAAACTTGAAGCCAATGTGTCAATAATCTCAAATATCTTAACAATAAATAGATTCCAGAATTGGATCTATAACATCTACAACATATATAGTGGTGTGGAGGACTCTAAGAAGTGGTTCAAATGACACCAAGGCTAATAGAGTGATTTCAGTTCTGCTCAGAAAACTGAACACAGTTGCTTGTAGTCACTCAAGACCTTTCATATATGCTCAGTTTACAACTACAGTGTTGTATATTCTGACTATCAACACTTCAGTCTGAATTTCCACATTTTCACATCCTCACAAACAATAAAGCTTCCAGATGCCAAACCAGGTCTCTTGTTCYAGCTGTGCAAATCCATCAGCTACACTTGGGCAACTTAAATTGCCTTTAATGGCAGTGTAATGTAAACAATTCTATTGCCAATGAACAAGAAAAAGGAAAAAAMCAAAAACCAAAAAACCACACCAAGCCCAATGTCTCTTAGGCACATTGGCTGTATGTGGGTTAAATATTTTTCTTACTGATGCCAGAAGAGATGACTAAATAAATGGGGAATAGAAAGATTTCACTTTGATATCACATATCACATTAACTTGCTATAGAAAAGAACCAAATGAAATTAAACTCCATTGGTTTTACAATATAGTACTGAATTTCATTCTCAATATAAATAGCCAGTTTATTACATTATGTAGTATTTCCTCAGTATGTCTGCTGAAGAATCTCCAGCCAAGGATAACGCATCTGTACACTTCACGATACAAGAGAGTTTATTTCCAAGCTAATTAGAAGCCATGCATTATCCATTTAGTAACCAGCAATACATTTTTAATTATTATTTTGTAGTGTTGTATTCATTGTGATGGAAAATGTTGCTCTTTCTATAATAATGGAAAGGTTTAGACTGTGTATGTATGATACTTACATTATTCCACTGTAATTTAACATTAGTTCAATGAACAGCATTACTATCTTTGCACTCACTATTTGGATTTTACTGTTCAAGAATGTGTCCATGTGGATATGAGAATGACAGAAGACTTTGATTTTATTGTATTGTCTTGGGAATACACCTACAAAACCTGTAGGTGTTTTTCTGCCTTGTGTTATCAACAGCCCTGAATTAGGCATCTAAAAATTAAAAAAAAATCATTCCCAGATGGGAATAAATAACYTTTGGGTCCCCTATCCAGGGTGAGTACTCTGAATTGTGATACACAATAGATTGTATGTGTGGAGGATAAACAGGAGAGGGAAGGATAAATACAGTAACAGTAACTAACAGATTTCTTCAATGCCTAGTAACTTGACTAGTAAAAGCTTTAATGCTGAAAAATTTTAGAAAACCCAGGTGCTGACCAAGAAGCCGTGAAACTCTACGTTTGGAATTTGCATGTCTTCCAAGCTAACTTCTTAATTACCTATCGCAGTGCCAATACCTAAGCCCCTTCTGGATCTAGCTCTAGGATCAACACCTACAAAGTGACTTGGCTGCTCCAAGACTCCATGTCACAATGCCTGAGGGGATACCACAACCCTAAGTTAAAATCCCTTGACTATACCTGCATATCCTAATGGATATTTCTTCAACCTGTTCTTAAGCGAGTAAAGTTCTGAGGATTCATATATCAAGTATGAGGCAAATTCACAGTGGAATTCATAAAAGGTAGGGTAATGAAGAAGGAACTGTCAGAGACAGCAAGTAGTAAATTCTGAGAACAAGAATGTGACTTAGCACACTGTCACTCTAGTCAGTGCCTCCCTCCTTTTGAGTTTCCTAGATATTGTTCTTTTCCCTGGAGCTAGATAACCAAAACACCAAAGCATTTATTTCCAAAACTGAGTGGGAATAATTTGTTTCTTTTAAACTAGCGCTACTGTAAAATACCTAATAGAAAATAGAGCTAATGTCCCCTGTGGAACACGGCAGAATAACATGGGCCTACAGCATCCCTCACTCCTCTGTCACCTCATGAGAACTTATCAAAGCTATCCTTAAAAAAACTTTTATACTAACCTAAATCTCATAGCACTGAATTTTACACCTGTTGTTTCATTTCTATCCATGTGTGCAAAGGTTTTTTATATAATCAAGGATTGCTGACAGTTTTCCCTCTGCTCTTTTTTCCTTGAGAYGAAACAAGCCAAAAGCTTTCCATCTTTTCTCAAAGTACAAATTTCCTAGCAATTGAGACAATCTTGTTGCAAACTAGTTTGTCTAGTCTGATTTTGTCTAGTCTGCGCATGTCTTTTGTGCAATACTCAAAACTACACACATGATATCAGCTAAGGCTTTTTTTCCCAGTTCTGAGAAGGGTGAAGGGACTACTCCACATCACGTTTTTTAGAAGCCAGTATTCTATTTGTTTTTCTGCAACTATATGACATTGATGAGTTAGATTCAGTTTCTTATCTGATTCCTCTGACTTTTTGCCAGTGCTACTCATTAACCAGTCCCCCTCCATTCTGTCATTTCTGCTGCAGATTATCCCAAAATGCATTACTTCCCTTGAATCCCTTTTGAACTGCATCCTGTTTTTTTCTATCACCCAATTTTGCAAAACCAATTTTGAATTCTAACACCATTCTCCAATGTACCTAAGAATGTCTAGAAGATTGATTTCAATTTCTTGTTTAACTAGTACTTTTAATAGCAGCAGTCATTATAGAGGCACTGGTTATTACATGAAATATAGTGACCCAGATGATGCTATATGCAGATGAAATACAGTATCACAAGTCTACCAGAAGGACAGGAAGTCCTCTTCCACTTGTCTTTTGAAGGAGCTGCAGTGGTAACTTTTTTGTTTATTGTGGTAATTTGTGCAGAGTCCAATGTGATCTTTAGGTGACACAAATGGAAGGTGGGATTAGGGTCTAGGCCACTGCCAGAGTGAGATACTTATGAGCAGGCCTCTATTCAGACCTTTCACCACCTGCAAAACCAAGGCTTTGAAAATCTACTCTCCTTTCTCACCCCTGACCAGAGACTTTACCTTTTTACTCAACCACTTCTCCTTGTACTTTGATGTCTGTGTTCTGCAGTTATAGTATTTACTGTAGATGTCAGTTAACTTGAGGGGAGAAAAAAAGCAAGGGTATCTAGTTTAATTATGAGTAGACAGTTAATTTATTTGACCAGATATGCTGCACACCATTAATTATGTTATCATTGTGTGCAAATCCATGTTATTAAATATTCATTACTTCTAACAATTTACAGTGTACTAAGCTTCATATTTCAGTATAACTCATCAACTGAACAATAAGAACTTGCTTACTTTAAGCTACAAACACAATTTATATAAATAGATACAATTATGAGGATTCATTAGTAGAATAAGAGTTTTTGAACCATATGGAAATAAATAATAGCTGTTTCATGAAGGTAGCACCTGATGTGGAAGTAGTCATGACTTTGTAAGGCTGTGTACTAAGCTGAAATTCCATTAATTTTTAAACAACAGGGTCAAATTATTTCCTGACTCCACTGAAGTCAATGGAGCTAACTGTATATATCTGAATGTGGCAGAATTTGACTCCATTTGATGAAGCAATTTATATAAACACAGATTCTTTAGCGCTAGTCCAATATCATCATGGCAAATTCTTCACTGGCACTTTTTATAGTCAGAAGAAATTAACACTGATAAACAGTAATGCAGGTATTGATATGCCCAATATACAACATAAACAAACATTGGTTTGAACAAAGTGCAGTGTGAGAGTCTGCCACAGCTGGAAGTTTCCCTTTGATGATAAGTTCTTAAAATAAACATGAGAAAAGAAGCAGGTTTTTACTGTGACTGATAATGTATTTTTTCTGGATGCACTGCGAAACATAGCAATTGGAGTTAATAGGTAACTCATACCCATCCCCTCTAGTGCTAATTATCAATGGAGGAAAGAAAATAACTAATTTAGGCTAGTGTATTTGTCTTACTAACCATTACTAGCAAAACAAAGATGCCTAATTCAAAGAATTTTATGAAATAGCTGATGCCACATTCAACTCCATGTTTTCTAAATACAATGGCAAAGAAATATAGTATATATGAATATGAACACTATGTAAATAGTGAATATAAACATTATGTAAATCATAATATGGTAATGATAAATGTTGATTACTTGATCCCACACAATAGCAGTAGCAGTGCCTCAGAAGCTATAGTAATAAAATGTTGCAAATAAATAACTGAATCAGTTGCAATAGGATTGATTTTAAGGTAAGACCTGGATATGAGATATTAATTAAGATAAACCCCCAAGTACCAGCTGAGATTCTTGTTTTGCCCACAGGAAAAAAATGTAAGCAATCCAAAGCCTTGTTCTATGACCTCTGCATACACGTTACACAGTAATTACACCCTTACCTAAGTATGAACTTAGCAGCTACAAATACCCTAGCAATTCTGCAATTATTGTAAAGGAGGGAACCCTCGATAAATTCAATGCTTTTAAGCAGGCACTTAAACCACATGCTAATTCAGTTACTTCACTTCTAAAGAAAGATCAATCCTTCATAGCTCAGTATCTCTGCATCACATTGCAGTGAAGCTGGTAAGGCTAAATATCAAACAGAAATAAGAGTGTTCTGTAACTGGTATTAATTTATTCAGGATAATCTGGTATTGTGCTCTTCCCTCAGGTGGATTTTGTCTTGGGAATATCCTGATGGAGTTGCATGAAGCAGGGAAGGTTTAGCTGCCCCACCCCAATAACCTCATATACGCTAATGAAACCTACAGAAAAGCAGGCTTTGGGTTCACAGGAAAAGGTAGATTTAGAGAGCTGAAAAGGAAAATGGGAGGAGGAATCCATTTCTCTAATAAGATTTATTATCATTCCAAATATTAGGATCAGGTAAAAAAAATCTCTTCATGATCTCTGACATGACACCTTTTGAAGTACATCTTATTTTATAAATAGCTTACCTGTTTCTGTTCAGCCTCAGTTCAGTTTTGTGGGTGTTTTCTTTTTCCACTAGAAACATAGGGTCTAGGATGGAAAACAGTCTTTAAGTCATCACATCCAGTCATTTGCCATGGCTATCAACTCTATTACATAAAAAATTTACATAGCTCCTTCTCAAAATCAGTTTGATTTCTTTATCTCGCTGCCCTAGCTAGAAATAATGCTATGGTTAAAATCTCCTTTCTTATTCCTGGACTGTATTTATTTACAGGCATTCTACATCCCATACCTATTTTGTGACATGATCTTACTTTTGCTTAAATAACTCTTCTCCCTTCTTTGTGTTGACTGACACAAAATATTTACAGATGACAGCGTGTATCTTTTCAACCTCCTTATTACTAGGTGGAATGTCTTTTAGTTTACGTAGATTGTGCTTCTCATGACAATGCTAGTAGTAACTTATCCACACTTTTTCAGTTTGAATTCTTTTTCCTGAGCACGAATAATCACAGCTTTAAGCATTATTCCAGATGAGGTTGTATCCAAGCTTTGTTGCATGATGTTAACATTTCTCCATCTGAAATGGATAAACCTCCACTCACGTGTTTTAAAGTAATACTTGTCTTTTTTGCAACCACGTTATGATTAGTTCATATCCAGAACATCCGGAAAATGAAGTTTAAATCTGTGTTGCTGAAAATCACCTCATTTTGACTATTCAATTCCCACCCCCCCGGCTTTTTCTGCATAATCTTCGTTGAGATTGACAGTGTCTCACAACATTTTGCTCTCTGCAGACTTGATTTGTACAATCTCAGTATTTTCTTTATGTCACACATGAAAATATTAAATAAATTCAGCCCCAAGATCAATCCTTGCTTCTCTCCAGGGAATCTCTTCTTTTCATAGTCGTCCATTTAGGACAACTTCTGGTAGAYTTTCCTGTAACCAGATCTTTAGCTATTTTACATTTCTTGTATTTCCCATCTTCTCCCGCTTTATTGTTATTTTCCCATGTAGTTCTGCATTTTTTTTTTTGTCTTTTAAAAGCTCCAAAAGGTTCACTAGGTTCCTCTCTGTAAAATATGACTTATTTTATCAAAAAGGTTAGTTTGGGAAAACCTGTCTTTGATGAATCGGTGCTTTATTTTATTCTGTTCTAATTTCTTTTTAAATCCATAGTTTAACTCACTATTCCTTAAAATTTCTTACAATTGCACACTTTCTGACAGTAAGAATCTCAGAACCAGCATTGCAAAGCTCTCTGCCAGCCAAAGGATAACATAAACAAGAACCTGTTGGTTCTTGGAAAGAATATCTTTCTCCTTTAAACCTTTCCCTGATTTTTTTCCTGCGAAACATAATTGATCTTTCTATTCCATGAATTCTTTCTTTTTGCAAGATAGGCCATGATGATGTTGATGTGTAATGTTAACACTTATTTGTATCTTTTCTGAACAAAGTGTGCCCCTGCATATCCCTGTACCAGCTATGTCTGCTAATGCATTATGCTTACATTACTTGTATTATAACATTTCAGGTTCTGAACAATTGTTCTCATTTCTCTGTAGTGGTTCCTTTTTTTCTCTCTCTTTTTTTTTTTTTTACAGTGCCCTACAAACATCTGTTTGACTTACTGAAATATGAAAGGTTAATTTGTCAGAAATAACAATAACAGAGAGACATAATTTGGAAGTAAATTCAGATTAACACATATCATTTCTTACCGCAGCCTTCATCTGAGAGAGAAAACAATGAGTTTCTGCAATCTACTGTATCCAAAAGTTATAATATTTTATACAGCATCAGATGAGTGTTTCTGGCAGATTTAGTAACTGCTCTGTCATACCAAGCTTCCCACTCAGGCTTAGAATTTATCAATATTTTCTTTTCCTCCTCCAAGAAATTCCTGGCAGAAGCAAACCCTAGACCTGTTGCTATGACTCAGTGCTGATCCATAACTCTGAAAGATTTCCCATGACAGTTTGCCAATGAAAATATGTCAAAGCTTGGCTGTGTTGTCCATAAAGTATGGTCAGAAATGATAGCAAAAGGAATTTTATTCACTTTGTAAAGAATAAACATTTTAATATACTTACTACTTACTATACTCAAATGATATGATATCTTGATCGGAGAGAACATTTTAATTAAAAGTAAAAGCCATTATTATTATTATTATTATTATTATTATTATTATTATTATTATTTCCTCCAACTTGATATTGCTAATTGTTACAGAAACTACAAACACATATAGAATGTTATGCAAAAGTTCTGTCTATTATTCTCATCGTTGTTTGTTTGAACTGTATAATAATGTTCGGAGAGAGAACCATCTCAGAATAGTCTTATTTCATGAAAGTACTTCAATTTTCATTGGTTGATGAAATCTATTTTCTTTCTATTATTAAAAAATTTAAATTGATAAGCAAGTCTGGCCATAGTCAAGCTTTCCAATCTACAGCAATAATCACAATCATTAGTATCTAGCGCTTCATAAATAACCCCTTAAGATACCATTTGATATACCATATAGTCTTGTGGGAAACAATCGGGATACTACTGCTTCAAAAACAGCTAAATGTATTACAATAAATTTGCTTTCTCTGGGATGCTGAATTGCAAACCTATGAGATGTTGAATAAGAAAACTGATACCACTGCTTATCTGTCCAAAAGCTAGTGGTGTTAGGAAGCCCAGTAATTGAAAAATGGATAGCACTGATATTTGAACCTTTTTATATAACCTTTGAAGTGTAAGCCTTTTGGGGAATAAATTGCTTTTTGTAACAAGAACAATGTCAGATCCCATATTTAGAAACCATGCACTTAATTCATTTTCAGACACAGAAACTCATGTTGTCTTGTTGGGAAAAACATTGCAAAATGGATTAAGCTTCACCCTGGAGAGATGATAACCTAATATAAATAACTGCAGGCTGATCTTTATTAGTTACTGAACAAATATTGCCAAATAGGACAGGCGACCTTCAATGATGATTGATCTAGGATAAGTCATCAACAGCCTTCTCTCCAGAGAGTAACTTTGGGGCATTTTGGAATTGTACTGCTCTTCTTATTTCAGGGTTGGCACTAACACTGAGTAAGAGTAAGTACATCTTCTTTAATAGCAAGGTCTAAAGCTAATACGGTGGCAGAGTAATGACAACTTATTCTACGGTGGGCAACTGCTAAGTATCTGCTAGAACTAATCAAACAGGATCCGGTCTTTGTTGGAGACCTGAATCAGCCACAGCTTCCCATGTTCACAGGAGACAGCCTAAACCCTGCATTTTAGAACCACTGTGAGTGTGAATGATTTTTTTTTTTTTTTAAACTAACACTAGATGAATGAAGTATTATCATTATCTAAATGTCTACATATCCCAGTGCAACAGAACTGGCATTATATGAATTGAAATACTATTGATCCATTTTGTAACTATTCTTTCCTCAGTTTTTTGCTATTCTTTGCTCAGATTTTCCTTTTTGCCCAGGAATTAAAATTTCCTGGGTTTGAAAGTCAAGCCTCGGTTACACTTGTAGCCGTATTGATTTGAAAAGCTATTGCGTTCCAGTGAGGATCAGTGAGAAGTCCCATTTACACACAGTCTTTAATYATATTTTCTGTAATATTAACTGATAAGCAATACTGATACTATGTAGAAGTAACACAAAACACTACTTGAGAACTCATACTGAAGAGCTATACTGATTGTGTTTGGAGATGACTGAAAAAAATGAAAAGAGTAAACATCTACCAGTGGAATTGTGGAGCACACAGCATGTGCTAATATACAAAGATTCAAATCAAAACAACAAATCTTGAGTGTTAGCTACACAAAGACAAAGAATACTGAGTTATAGGTTTTATCACACATGAGTACTTTCAATATTTGCACAAATAAACTACGCACAGCTTATGTGTGCAAAGGACATTTTGAAACCTGATGATCCCTGGTCAGCTGATGCATTAGTAGACAACCTTCAATAGGCTGTGGTTTTCTATATACCGAGGATTAACTTAAAGGCAGAGAGTTATATTCTTAGGAATCCTTGCTTATGGGAGTGAGATTTGATAGTTGGAAGAAGGAAAAATTAGAATTATTAGCTCTAATTATAAAGTGCCTCTGAATAAAAATAACACACTCCTGTATTGTTGAAGTACTCTTTACTTGCACAGCACCAGGCATGTTCACAGTTTTGTGCAGCTGGAGGTTAGCAGCAAAAAATTTGTTTTCCAGAAAGTAGTGCAGTACTGATCTGGGAGCCTTTATGCTATCTTCTCTTCTAATTTGAATGCTTTGATTTTGTTTCAGTGAGTAAAGAGCAATTTTGGTTCCTTCTGGCATCAACACTTGCGGGCTTATTTCTTTTAATCAGTTATTCTCTTATGATTTTTCTACCTTGCTCAGGTGATAAAACTTTTTGTCTGTGATTTTTTTCTCCTTTATGAAACAATTATTTTTCTTTTTAGATTTTAAAAGTGACAGAACAAGGCTTTAGTTGTCACTGTTTTAAAAATCTAATTGTTTCTTCATACCCTGATATGAAATACAGTGTAAGAACCTTCAGTAATGTTTCTCTCATGTAATGCATGAATTATCCACAGAAGATGGAACACTAGAAAGAAAAGATTATTTGCCTGGTGGTAATAAAGAAAAATATTTCCAGTAGAAATATTACTTTTAATGTAAAAAAACACCTAGGAATTAGGAAATCTGAAGTAAATAGCTTAATAATACCTCTTCCAGTGCCAAATTCATGCCCGGTGTTATTCCACCAATTAATTTATAAACTCCTACATGACAACTATGACTAAAACTATTTCCTAAGTTAAAGAAGCAGTTTGGGGTTTTTTGCATATTTTTCTGGTATATTTGTTTAGCAAGAGACCTTTAAAATCTCCCAATCTGTTTACTTAATTTCTCCTCCATCCAGTATTTTGTCAATGTCTTCCTTTATAAATATTCAGCCCATTGATTTTGATTAGTATCCTTTTTTCCTTTTACATGCACTGCTTTACATTCCATGTTGTCTTTTGTGTACTAGTACCATCAATGCTCTTGTACATTCTCTTCATGCTTTAGACATGAGTGTGCCATACGAATCCCTCACTGTGTTTGCTTGCTTCTTCAGGAACTGTTATTGTGAAGTTAGTGAAAAAGGTCAGGGTGATTATTTAGTGGGAAAAATCGAATCTGCTGGAACTTTATTGCTTTCCTCTAAGAAATCTGACTTATTTATGACATAAGGCATTTTAGGGCACCTGATAGGACTTACTTCTTTTTTTTATGATACATCTGCCTTTGTGTAAAATTGTGCTATAAATGATATTGACAGTGTCATACAGTACTACTGTATTGTTTTTAAGTTGCATTGTTTCAGCAATTTATAGTCAAACAAACCAAAGTTGTGACTGTTTGCCCTACTTGCAAAGTTGCAGGGACTTGTCTTAAATTTTTTAATATATGTTAGAGAAACTTTTAGCAGAGGAAAGTTTAGCGTAGCTCAAGGAAAGGTGCACTTTTTCTTCTGGCTTGAATCCATAGTTCTTAAAATAGATGTAATATAGACAGGCGTATAACTGTGTAGGGATAATCTTATGATTGGGATATTTTTCTTAATAGACTTAGTAGACTACCCCAAAAAGTTGCCTGACAAGTGCATTAAACTAGACACACTTCTCAAAAAAGAGAGATGAGAACATCTGAATTGTCCACTCCATAAGAGATATTAGATAAAAAGTAGACACTGGTTCTCTGACCCCAAAAGAAATAATCAGGTAACAGCTACTCGGAGGTTACTGGAAAGGATAATTTGTAGTGCCTCTGGAGGCAGTAATGAGATAAAAGGGTACTTTAAGGCTCTGTTGGTCAGAATTATCTTCAGATTTTCTTCTCAAGCAGGATTTTTTTTGTAACCTGTAATACTGAAATTGATGAAGATCCTTTTCTCTGCATCCCTCAAAGCTAGACAAGTCAGCTTTCTCCCTCGACATTTGCACCTGTCAAACTTCCCCAAAAGCCTTTCATTGTACAACCCCGGGTTTTTAATCCCCATAACAGATCCTTGAGCAAACTGTCCAGAGGTTTCATGAGTTCTCTTGTGCTCTTGATGGTTACTGCTGTTCAATAGTACACACTTTGAGAACTTCCTTAGGCTACAGTTCATCATACTGTTGAATGTCCTGTACCTCTAGATCTGGAAAAAAAACCCTCCACCAAGTTTTACAAAACTGGCGAAGGATTTCATGCCCAAAAAGAACCATGCAGGTTACTTGCAGCATAACTGAGTGATCCCTTTAAAGCACTCCTCAGAGTTGATTGCCTAGAGAATTATTTTTCATATGCTGGTCTTCTGGTTAAATCCAAGTGACTCCACCATCATTGTTTAAATCAAGATAAACAGATTTTCAAAGGTAATACTTTTTTGCATAAGTGAGAATAAGACTTTTTTTTTTTTTTTTTTTAAAGTGGCTAGGCTTCCTTCAATTTTTTAAGTGATTGAATATGTATTACGCATTCCACATTTACTGCTATTCAATATCTTCCAGCTAAAATTAGTTATGTTTTCCCTATAAGCAGCTGGGGACTTTTCAACTGCCAAGCCTACAGACAAAGCTTGTGATCCAAGCATTAAGCTGGTTGTTTTACATATAGTAACTGATACTCACTTTTTTGTAAATCAGACAGCCTTTGGCTATGCAAAGGTGTGGGCTCACTGGGACAACTGTAGCCTTTACAGTAGCAACCTTGGGTGCATGCTCTGTACGATGTGATGAGGAAGATACTACATTATTTAGCAATTTGTTCATTTGTACATCACCACTGCAGCTATATCCAGTCCCATATCTTTCTGTTTTTAGTGATGCTGCACTGGATTATATAGACCTTAATTGTCTAAAAACTTCCTTCTGGCTAATGTTATTACAAGTGGAATCCAAGAATAAACAAGCCTAACCACTATTCTTTTAACATCACATTTTTAGGTTTGTTCTAACAAGTGCTAGAGAGAGCTGTGGCTTCAGGAATAGTTGAGAAAAATGTGCAAGATATTTCTGCTAGATACATAACCTATTTTGAAGAGGTTGTGTGTGTGTGGGGGGGGAACCACAACCAAAAATCAGCCAGGCAATTGTTAAGTAGCTATCAGTTGTGTGCAGAAAAGACAGTGCGCTGAGCTCTGTCTCCTATAGCCATTTCCAAGATAGTACAGCTGGATTTTGGATTCTGAAAATTACCACACACTGTAAAGTTACGAGAGACTGGGGATTCACAGCATCTCAAAGGAGAACCTCAGATCCTGATGGGATTACACCCTACAAGTTAGCTATGCTATGCTGGATGCAGCTTTTTATATAGGCTTCTAACCTGAACGTTATGGTTTTTCTGTAAAATTGCTGTTTTCATAATTCCATTTTTTTTTTTTAAAGATGGAAGAGACCTAGTTATTTAATATTAAAAAGTAGTTTCTCTGCATGCTAAGCTTAATTGACTCAGTACTCATTATTATAACTGGATTATCATTGGCTCAATGATAATTTTTGAAGGGGTAGCTGCATAAATGCTTGATCGTCTTTTCAAGCCATTAAACACTCTGGGCATCAGCCTCTTAACAGTAATTCTGACATGTTTATCTCAGCTGGGTTTGTAATTCTTCTTTGTTCAGGGTTTGTGATCTGTATATACAGTAGATTCAAGAAAAAGCCCAACAAAACATGATATTGCCTTCCAAAGGAAGAAATAAATAAAGAAAGGAAGACAGACAGACTTTTCCATCACAAGATAATCCTCAGTGACTAACAAATAAAATATTCTCCTTAAAAAGCAATTATGCTTTTGTCCATTAAGTCTGGACACCTGGCGTAAATATTTGTTTCAGATTTGCAGGCACCTTATTACATTTATTTTTAAAGGTTAGAGAAGACTGTTCCTCTTGGTTACCCTTTGTATAACTAACCTCAGTTTACTTCCAAATGTGATTTTTAAAGAAAGTATCTTATGCAGCCCACCTCATGAAAAGCACTAATAAATAAGGGCACTCTTTTCACTGTGTCTTTAGGTGAACAAACAGAATGCAACATCAGATATATAGTTTCCCACCAAATTCTGTGAATAAGTTTTAAAATTCCAAGTGACAATTACTTATGAATGCTTCTGGACCGCAGAAACCTATTGAATTGCCCTCAGCTCCTTTTGGTTTCATTTTTTTAAGATTCCACACGCTTATTCCCTCCATAAGCAGTTAAACAACAGCTAAAGTTTGATCATTTACGCCTAAACCCACCAGAATAAATTCATGCTAAACTACTTCTCTCCCCCCCTCCCCCGCCTACGCCCTTCCTGAAGGGATCGGATGGAGCGATCGGACCTCCCGTCTCCACCAACGGGACGATAAGGAGGCAACATTTCCCGAGGCAGCGGGAAGTACTTGTTCCAGAGCCTGCCTCGCTTCCCCCCGCCTACACCCCCGAGGAAAAAGTTCGACTTTTCTTCCCGGCGGTGCCGCCTCCCTCCCCGCCTCCCCCGGGGCTGGGGGGGCCCGGCCGGCGTTGCCCGGCCCGCCGCTGAGGAATGCCAGCCGGGCGCTCCGGCGCTGCGCCGAGGCGAGCAGCGCCGAGCCGAGCCAGCAGTGGCATAATCTACTAATGGCTTCTTTTCATTTCAGCCCTCCCTGAGAGACTCAGTGGCAGATTGTAGACTCAATTACTCTCATGTCAGGTGATTATCCTAGGTCTTAATGTAATCTTCCATTCACACATACCATATTTCAATTACGGCAGCTATGAAACAAGCTGTGTATTCAAATCACCAATCACCTTATCACTGCTGAACAATGTCAACTGTAAAAAACGCCAGCTGAAGGCAATTACACATGTGTTGAGAACCGATTATGATTACTCTCTGTGGTATTTGTGATGAGCTGGGGAATGTTCTGAAAATTTAATTTAATGACAATATGCTTGCTGTACAATCCATAATACCTCCTGAATCCAGCATGGGGCTATTAAAACTGATAGGAGCATATTATCACCGAACTGAAAAGCTGGGTTGGGATGGTTGCTGGATGTCTCTACAGGGAATGATAGGTAATTTCTCCACATATTTCTAACGGCTGAGGCAGACAGCTTCCAGTTCCAGCTGCACTCTGAAGGTGGTCCCTTCCCCTCCCTCTTCCCTCCCAGAGCTGAGTTAAGGTGTTTTACTGTAGCCACTGCAGACGGACGAGGAGGGGGGCGTCGGGGAAGGGTGCAGGGGTGAGGGGATGGCCGGGCCAGGCCGGGCCGTTGCCTCAGGGACTCCAGGCGGGGCACAGCGCCGTTTCCCCTGGGGGGCTTTCCTGACCTCGTTAAATCCTTTCTCTGATTATTTTTTTTTTTTTTTTTTTTTTTTCCCTCCTTACGCTCGTTTTGACACCCTCTCCTCTGCGGGGACTTCGCAGAGCCAAGGAGATTTAACCGGAGGAGGCGGAACAGCCCGTTCCCAGAAGGACAAGGATCAAGGGCCGCTGGCGGCGCCCGCCCCTCCGGTTCCGTGAGGGGACTGGCACCCCCCGCCCCGCCCCGCCCTGCGGGGTCGCCTGTTGCCCGGCAACAACCCCGACCAGCGCGGCCTACACCGGCTTACCCAGCCAGGGCCTGCGCTTGCCTCCGGGCAGCCAGGGGAACGCTGGGAATACCCCTAAATGTGTACATGTACGTAACGAAGGTGAAATTCTAATTGTTGTGCGGCTCCCTGGCCTGCCTGGCATGGCCCTTGCTTCCAACAGGTAGCCAGCCTGGCGGGCACCGGCCCACAGGCAGGAGCGCCGCGGTCTCCTCCGGGCGCATCCCGTACAGCGCTGCTGGCCAGGCTGAGGAGGAAAAACACGTCGCTGTGTGTGTCTCTGTGCGTGGACGGGGGCCGGGGGGGTAGCTGGTGGGCAAAGCTAATGCTATTTATTGATCTGACTTGGTGCGATTCTAGATTAGACTTGCAATTCATTTCAGAAAGCTGACGAACTCCGCTGCCTGGGCAAAACACAAAGGTCTCCTGTTCTTTTAAGGTTACGGCTGGTAATGCTGTGCTGGGGACTACTTCTGCGAGCTCCTTGGCTTCGGCGGATTGTCTAGCCCTCTTTCAAGGGCTGCGTTACGCAGTTGCGAGCCTTCAGACAAAACAAATCATCTCCAGTGCTAAATCAAAAATCCCGTTCAACTTGAAGCATGTGATGCCATTCACCTACATACAAGAAAAAACAGTTTTTAACGAGTATGCACTGAAGAAATTTGTTTATCTGCAGTCACATTGCATATACAGAGCATTTATTTTTGTAGACAGGTTTATTTTTTCAACAGATCAGCCTATTGCGGTAATTTGCCTTTCATTGTATATGGGAATTTTATTATGGATTTATTACTCTGAAAGTGTTTAAGTCGAATTCTGCAGCATATGTGCTTTTTAAGCCTGGAAGTCAAATAGTTCTCAGATAGTCCCCAACATGTATGTTATAGGAATGAGGGTTACCTGATTTTAATTTTTTTTTTTTTAAGTTGCTGTTCCACACAGTGCCAAGTATCCTGTCTCAACTCTCTTTTGCCTAAGTCAGCTGTACAGTCACTAGGACAAAAACATCTGACCAGGTGTGGCAGAGGGAAGATAACTGTAACCCACAACTTGTAGCACCGCTTTTCTTTTGGGTACACTTACCTATGTGTCTGAATATCACAGGCATGTAAAACACAAGGCCAGAAAATAAATAAATAAGGTTGATAAAAGTGACATAAATTAGAAAAGCCAGAGAGAGCAACCAGAAACATTTAAACAGTATACTTAAATTATTTTAATCTATTCTGAAAAACAGCTTCTGTTGATAAAGAGGTTTTAACAGTATAATTTACTTTTTAAAAGCCAATTCTAAAAAAGAAGCAAGGTATAAATAGGACTGATGGAGAAAAGAGTAAATCAGAGGAGAAAAATATGCTAACAAAATAAGCAAAGGTTTAGGAAACTTAACTCACACCAGCTTTTGGGTGCATGAAAGGTAACTGTCTACTAGACACTACAGCAATTTTCTTGGTTTGCAGTATTTACATGATGTTCATGTAACACAATGCGGTGATTAGTATTATTATAGCAACAGTAGTAATAACAATGACAATATTAACAGCAATGATAGTAATAACAAAGAAAATGGTAAAACCAAAACAGAAACAAATGGAGCAAATGAATAAGGAGCCTTTAGTCTAAGATGCAAACCAGCTGTTTCTCTAAAGGAACGAAATGGTGCATCTTCATTTTGGATCAGTCTACAGCTAAGGAATCACTGACCTGTGAGCAGTCTGAATCTGAATTCCAGCTAGAAGCAGAGAGTTCAGGGCACCTCTGCTCTTTGCTGTGGGCATAGAGAATTCACATCATCGCATGCATCTGGCACTTGCAAGGAAAGCTTTCTTTTTACGTGTAGTAGAAAGGCAGCACGCAAGCTGATCTGTGACATTACTCTTCATATCTTAAAGCAAAGAGAAAGCCAAGAAATAAAGAAAAACCCCTCAAGTCTCCTGTTAATCGTGAAAGTTGGTATTGTTACTGGCATGTTTCTTGCATGAAGGGAACAATATTCTGTAAATTAAGGGAGCTACAGCACAATGGCAGAGCTCCAAACTTTTTTCTGATTACTGGATCACTGTCTGACTTACATTTCATATAGAGAACAGCATCCCAGCATCTATATTATGGTGAAATTCAAGATTTTTTTCTTAATCAGGTTGTCTGGGGTTTTTTTTTGTTTCTTAATTTGGTTGCACTTTTTCTGTTTTTTTCTAGGAAAGCTGTTGAAACTCCATAAGGAAACATCTCCATCCACCTTACACATACTGTGTGTACATATATTTACTATAATCACAAGTAGGCACACACTAATGATAGAATCACACTAAGAAAGAACTAAAAAATTACCATTCTGCCCAAAATCTATCATTCAGGGCAACTGAAATTTCACCTTAAATTGAAGGAAGCATCAGCTGAGTAAAGATGCCATGACAGAGATCATTCAGGTTAACATCGTTTTTTTGATTCAGTAGGTAAGCCTGTGTTATTTAGAAAGCTTTTTTTTTTTTTTTTTTTTTTATTTTTTTATTTTTTTTTTTTTTTATTTTTTTTTTTTTTTTTAAATCTCTCTAAACACATTTTAAAAAATACTCTGCGAGTTTACAAGTAAAATGTTATTAGGTAAATACCCAACGCAATGAAGGGCTTTATTGATTTTTCAGCAAAATGAAGCTACTGTACTTATTTTAAAGATCAATTTTATCACCTGAGCTCAGGCATGCTGGACTTCAAAGAAAGAAAGAAATAGGACAATCCTTCATAACCTCCTCCATGACCCTAAACAGCCAGAAAATCAAAAGGCCAACCCATTTTGTTAGCTGAATTACATTTATTCTTTCCCTCTTTGATCCTTCTTAATGTATAATTCTCTGCCAAAAAAGTAAGCTATCTGATTACAAATTGTGCTACTTTTATTGCCCAAGGCAGTTGTTAATTTTTGCCATAGGTCAGACAGGATAGAGCCCTAAAGAACCAAGAGCTTCTTAATTGCATGGTGTACCACTAGCTGTTGCCACATCTCAGAGGAGTTATTGCACCTTGCAGATAATGCCCTTTTCCCCTGCAAGCCATGAAATAGGTTCTCCCTACATCGATGTATTAATTAGATTTCAAGACTGTTTCAAAAATTATAGCTGAAGCTGCAGTTCAAATATTTCAGAAGTTATTAGAAAGGTTGTCTGTTGTGGGTTTGGTTTTTTTTTTTTTTNTTTTTTTTTTGAAGGATAAGGTGGGGGAAGAAGCCCAACCTGTAAACCTTGTCACATTAAAAGAATATATAAGTTTTGATAGAATTCCAGGTTAAGTTTGTCAATTCTGATGTTGTAAAAAATGAATGAATTGGCACGACCTGTAGAAATCTCAGGAAACGTTTGAAATTTCTTCAGCTGGCTGTATATCAAGCATACAGTGAAAAAAGGAAATAGAAGGAAAGTAGGAAAGAAGGGCAAAAGGCGAAATGGTTTGTGTCCATTTAAGAAAAAATCAATAATAGCATAAAATTGATTTAGTGCTTGTCATAAAACATAAGTAAGTGCTGGAAAACAGAGAAAATTGAGTCTCAATTTAATCTGCACAAAAGCCACACTGTACTGATGAAGTGATCTGAGGAGAGAGCTACATAAAACCTAAAGACAGATACTTAATTGTCATATTAAAGACTCTTTTCTGCCTGCTGGAGTTGAGGGGTAGGACCCATTAATCATGTGGATAAGGGGCATTGAAATCAAATCTCAATTAAAATCTGTTCAATAATGTCTCTAATATGTTTTTCAAGCATTAATTTTTTCCCATCGATTCTACACCCCATAAATCAGATATGTTGCAGTGCATGTAATAGTTTATGGAGGAGAGGATTATGGTTTTATGAAGTTAATGCAGCAGAACCATTTAATTTACGCAGGCTAAAGTTTTATGTCTGTTGATCATTTCTATTGTTTTCTGTGGGTAAAAATTCTTTGGGATATAAACCTAAAACATTTTTTTTCCATTTTCCTATATGAATGTGTATGTCTGTGTACAAACATACCACACAAAATATCAACGTATACCTATGCCCTGGCTTACGTGGCCCTATTTGCAAAGATGGTTGCTGAAGAAAATACACTTTTTTTTTATTAAAGACTGTGGTTTTGGAGCATGAAGATAACAATCTCTCAGAAAAAGACAACCACCTTTTGTACTATTACACTATGCAATGTCTGGTGAAACACAGACAATAGCATGGATATCGGCAACTCAACTTTTGGCTTTTAAATGAATCAAAGATGCTTTCAAGCTGTGATCATGAGAAGTTTTGTATGAGATGTAAAATTAGTTTGTGACCAGTTTAGGATGGAAAAGGTCTTAGTCTTTTTACGCTTGGAGAAGTGTTAACCCTTGCTAAATTCTCATTTCAGCAACTATATTCTTCACCCACATTTCCTGACAGGTACAATTGGCTATATCCTTCTTCATTTCCTGTCATAAGGTCTTGTGTGGGTGTTGGTGTATACTGTTTCAAAGCTGACAAGGTCTGCCTGAGGGTCAGCTGCATTTTGCTGGTTGGGTGAATATTGTTTCATGACCAAATCTACTCTTACTGAAACAAAAATCAAAACTCAGTTTTATTTCAGTGATGCAGTATTTAGGCCACAGTTCATAAACACTTTTTGACACTGCTGGACAGGCAAGCAGTCCAATATATTTTCATCTTAAAGAAATATGACGTGCAGCTTCTTATAATCTTTTTAAATACTCTTGGTGAGTAGCTTATTCTAGCTAACTGGGGCTGGCTGAAAGGTGCACCAGAGCTAAGACAGTTAAATTCCTGACACCTGGAGGCTGGATTTGCTGAACGTATGCCCAGAACTAGTGAAGGCTAGGACCACTGGTGAGGACTCATAGTTGTCACTAGGGAGCATCCTTTGGCCTTACCAGGCCTTCTCTTGTCTTAGCAGAGACAGTGAGAGGGACGGTTACCTCACCAACACAGTCCTAAATTCCTTTCCTCACACTAACAATTCCTCTGGCTGAACAACTAGGTTCAAAACTTCTGATCAAACAAACATCAAGCAAATGTTCATAATTTTATAAGACATGGTCATATTTAGTGCATTTATAACTTCTTCAATTTTACCTTTTCCTTTTTAAGTACGCCTTTAATTGCAAACACTGGGCTAATGATGACTGTGTCATGTATTTAATTCCACTCATCACAATCCCCACCTCTGAACTGTCACACAATCAGTGGCAAAAAATCCTGTGAGTTTCAGTGAGTTTTGGCTCAAGACTGTCAGTTAAACTGTTTGATGGAGATTTGGTGCAAGGTGCAATTCACGATAAGACAAAAGTGGCATTAAACTGTGCGCCTCCAATATTCTGAGTCAGGACCTCTGGATCACTTAGAGAGGCACCACAAAGACAACTATTCGCTACAAAGTTACCATACGGCCCAAAATAGTCATGGAATTGCATTCTAGTAACATTGCTGTCTCCTGATGCCTCTTCCTGTCCTAAACTATTCCTGCACCAGGAGCTGTGACGAGACACAAAGCCATATAAAGCCTCTCTGCTGTCTTACACCCATTCAGGATCTCTCTCCATATAGAACAGTTAATAACCCAAGACTCAATTCATAGTTAATAACCCAGGAGCCATAGTGCAGGCAGTGTTGTGGGCTATGGGCAATGCATTGTTTAAAAATTAAAACCGAAATTCATTTTTATAAAAATTTGTGTCTTCTCTGTTGATGGTGTGGTTACACAAACAAAGGAAACACACTAATGCTGAAAGACGAAGTAAAAAATAATGAGACAGAAAATTAAATTGTGAACGTGCTACTCCACTCTATCCTAATAATATAATTCTTTTTTACAAATAAAGGAAAGAAGTCACTCCTAAATTACACAGTAGTTAGGCACGCTGTTTTACTGCAGAAGACTGTACATGAGAAGACTTAAGCATTGCTACTGTTATACATTTTTTATTATTTTTACCAAATCACTATATTAAATAAGAAAAAGAGATGGGGTAGTAGTTTGCCTTATAGCTTAACGTTTCGCCAGCATAGMTGTGTCAGAAAAGAGTATGAAAACTTGATGAAGGTTTCCCAGCAAAACAAATTAATTGACACACAGTTCTACTAGGGAAAATTCCTTTGGTTGATACTACCTACGTCACCTGTTCAAGTTTTCATAACATAATTCCTACAGGTTAGCTTTACAGGCAAACACTTTTTGGTGTAGAGACAACTATAATTTAAAAATATTTGGATTTTAGAGAGAATGGGGTTTCCTGCTTCATTTTTAGTAACAGAAGACCAAAATGTTGAGTTTCAAATGTACTTTATATCTCTAGTAAAGGACGTATTTGAACATGGTACAAAATTAGCCTGTGGAACTCATTGCTACAAAATGACAATGAATTGAAAAGGCTAAAAAGAAGACTGTAGATTTATCTCAATCATAAAAAGCTTCCACAGTTGTATCAGATAGGATAAAACATTTTTAAAGGGGATATAAACCCTTGTGCTTCAGGTCACAGACAACAGAGAAGATTTAGAAATACACCTACATCCTATGAGCAGATTATTCTGCTGAGGTGTGCCATACCTTTTCCTGAAAACTCTGATGCTGGCCGTGCTCAGGATACTATATGTCTTGTGCACCACAGTCCTGTGGCATATCTGTATGGATGCTTGAAACTTTTAGTTACCCTCACAGTTCAGGCAGTTTCCCGAGTGTTTTGCCTGCCAAAATTTTCTGGCTAATCCTTCTAGTGGTTAATCCACTAGAAGATGTCTCTTCCAAGCTGACACCCTGTATTATCAACTTCCATTTGCTCCGTGCAGCTTACTGGGAAAGCTACTTCTTGAGACTTCGGCTGGGCTGTTGAGCATGATGAAAATGGTACCACTGGTCTGCAGGCCACAGTTCTCCTGGGTGTAGAATGTCTCTTTGCCAGCCGCCTCAGTGCTGTTTTTAACACTAGCCACATGTAGAAGTAAGAAGTAAAAAAAAAATTTCCCTGTAATTCAAAGAACAGAAAAAAACTGCACCTGTTAATGTTCAAAGATGGACTAAACAAAGGTATATTATATCTTAATATAACTTAGTATTATATCTTAATTCAATTCTAACAGATTCTGTTTCATCCAGCTAAAAAGCTGTCAGGAATCCTAGACAGCAGGGAAGATTAGCATAGGCTGGATCACAGCTCAGGGTCCAGGATGTTCTCAGTTACTCCCCGAAATTCCATTCAGATCCATAACTTTGCCCTGGTAATTTCCAGCAATTCTATAACTCAATTCTTAATTAAGATGTCAAACTTTAGCACTTTTCCCAAAGGATTAGTGACTGTCCCCTGCTAATTTTAGAAATATTGATGTCCCTGGGGCATAGCTATGTAAAACTGTCTCTTGCTAGACAGTAAAAAAACATTGGTAATGAATAGCGCACTACTTAGGTAAATGCATTGTTTATCCATTCTTTCAACTGGCAGGCAGGGATCAAACCTCAGTATCTAGCTCTTTATACATTAAAAATACAGTCCCTGCAAACACATAAATGGATTCTATACTAATATACTAAGGAGCACAATGGATGTAGACCATTTCTGATTGTTCACTGAAATTAAACTATAATCACACAGTCTGGGGAAGTGGACTTGGGATAAGTGATTCCTAATCTGGTTTGAAGGACACCATGACAATGGGATAGCTTTTTGTATTATCACGTTACACAGTTTCAGAGACCGCATGACATATTATTAAATAGAAACAATAGTTTCTATGTCAATACACACAATATAACAAATAAGGATAGTTCCTCTGTTTTGTGTTTCACTATTTCTTCTTATACCGTGGTCTTTTTATCTTTGTTGCATCTGACATTTTCAAGAGGAAACAGAAGATTTGCTGAAAGATCAGCAGCATCTTGTGGGGAATGGGGAAGGGTGTTGTTTAAGTTGTAGGCGCCACTGGGATCAGGTATGTGGCTGGAAGAAGGTGGCTGAGGCAGGAATGGCAGTGGACAAAGATGAGGATAGAGCTACACCAAACATACTCTAATCAAGCTAGAAATTGAGGGGAAAATAAGCAACTGAAGCTTATGTCATAGCAATCTTACTTCTCTATCCCAACAGTGACCTCAGGACTTCTCAGCTGTGGTGGTTCATTTGGCTATTCCCTCCTTCCCAGGCAGCACCGCATGTGTGGTAGGAGTGGCTGAACTCATTCTAAGTCCTCCTGATAATTAGAGGTGAAAGGAGAATGGTCTGAAGGGCTTTTAGCAGCCACAAGCTTAAATTTTTTTTTCTACTCTCTCATCAGCCCAGCTCCTTCCCCCTTCTCTAAACAGGAATTTCTTTAGCACTGTGCCCAGCTGTCTACCCAGCAATTCTCCGATGACAAATCTCAGGATGTATCCTTTTCTCCAATTTAAATCTCCAGCCCCCTTTAAGTGAGAGTGATAGATTAGAGAACTGCTGGTCACAGTAACTCAATCAGAAAGGCAGGATAGTGCTACAGGTGCTTTTCAACAACAGGTCACTATCTCTGTTTTACTAAGGTCTGAGAAGGCTCGAAGACTTACCAAAGGTTACCTAACAGCAACCTTGGCAATGCCAAGAATAGCATCCCTGTGCCCAAAATGGACATGTCAGTCACTGGCCACATCACTTCTTTTTCATGGCAAAAAGCAGCTTAACTACCAAGTCGTAGCTCTGCTCTTACTATGTCCTAGTTTTTAGCTGCCCTTATAATTTGTGCTGCCTCTTTTCTTGATTCCCAACCAGGGAAGTGTTTAAACTGAGTAATACACAGAAAGAGGGAATAAGGAGAAAGGTCTTTCAAAGATGCGTACTATCTGTTGCTTTATTCCAAAGGCAAAACATTTGCTTTTCGGAAACATCATTACAAGACACTGATGAGAGAAGGAGCCCTTTGATGGGGCTGTGCTTCACCAGAGATGCCAATTTCTTTTTGATTCATGGTTTTGCTATTCAAAATAAAGATTACGATCTTTACATTTGTTTGAATTAGAACAGTCCTAGAATTATTAATTGGAATGATACTTTCTATCCCTGAAAGGACTTTCAGCTTTCGACTATAGTTGTCACACTTTCTCTCTCTGAACCTGAGATTTTCCATTTCCTTCAATGATCTGTACAGTTGGAATACTTAAACGTGTCAGAATTAAGCACCCTTTCTATCAGTGTGAGAGATATTCCCTACACACCCATGCATGCAATACTGCTTCATGCTAACTGTCAAAATGGAGCAGCCTTTTTAAGTACAGACACCCTAGATCATCCTGTGAACCCAGGCAGAAAGATTTGCTAGTTTGGGTTTCTGAAACCAGCACCACTACATGCTGTGACAAAAAAAAAAGAGAAAAGTGAGTATTGCTCCCCTTACTGCTTCCCTTCAACAAAATCTCACTGGCATTCGCTGCAATAAAACCAATCACAATGGAATCATTTTATATGTGTGTGACTCTCAAATATAGTTCCCCAAGCCACTGTTCTAAATTAACAGCAGTTAAGCACCCATTGATAGAGACTTAAAATAAATCGTTACCCAGTGGACTCCCCCGTAGCCACCACACATTACTCAGAAGGTGCAGAGAGTTCCATGGGAGCTGCGGTAGAGTTTGTGCATTTAGTTGTGTTTAGGTTATGAAGAAGTACCCATTTTGTACATAATGATCTCTTTTACAACAGCTTCTCAATACCGGCAGATTGGAGTATCGAACATAGGCCTCCCTTTAACCTGACTCTTAAAAACTTTTGATTAATATATTGTTTAAGATTTTTCGCAATAAGTCACAGAAGCCTTAATTAAATGCAAACTGATTCCTTCAAATCTTTCCTGTGACAATGCAGGCATGAATGGAACACATCTGAGAGCTCACACAGCTCTAGTTTTCATGCAAAAGACTCAAGTCCCATGAGTGAGCCAATTACAGATTATAGTGTAGGTGAACTTGTTCTTTCCCATTCACTGGAGCTGATTCTGTGTCATTAATGCTGATATCTTAGAAAGGAAGAAAAGGCTTTTCATATCTCATTAACATTACAGAGGAGAAATGAAATGAATTCTATGATAGATGGGAGCTACGTATATGGAACAAGTTCAGTTGCCTACATTTTAATCAGTCTTTACAGAAAGCCAGAGCCATATCCACCACCAAAAGGCTCGCTAATCCTCTGTGGTGTCTTGCACTGACCTCATTGGCACGGACTTGTTATTGGCTGAGGTTCCACCACTGTTAGGCTTAAATCAGCTAGTGTGAAATTTTAGCTGAGTGTTAACTGTGCCAAAATCCATCTTTAGAGCTCTCAACCTTTCACCACCCAAATGCTGAACAGTGGCACCAGAACAGTAGAATGTGGCTTGTGTTATGAATCTATGAAGGCGGAGGCTTAGATCTATATAAAAGGGCCATAATTTACAGGAAACATACTGTGAAGGAAACATTAGTCTCTCATATCTATTTACAGTTGCACATGCAGTAAAAGAGTTACCTAATCTTGGCTGGATGATGTTCAGAGACAGAAAAATCATATTTTTTCTTAAAAACCTACATATCGTCAAACTTGGAAGCTGGCCATATCTGTCCTTGATACATTTACTGTAGAAAGCTATATAGTGGTATCTAAATCCAACACATTTATCTATCTATCTATCCACAAACACATTTATCTACTGCTGCTCCTCTTTTGGCCTGGACTAACACAGGCACACGTGTAAATAAACTCATGTATATACCTCACGTGCCAGAGGCAGTAAAGCAAATACCATTCAACATTGATGACGTAGTGATAGTCAGAGTTACTCTTTGCCACATCCATTTCCTGTTGTTTTGGTTTTTTTTTTAATTCAGTCTGGCTATTAATGCAGAGCCTTGTGTAACAGGAGTCACCCCAAGGCTGTTCTAGACTATATTCAAATTCAAAGTCTGATGATTTCTAGTAGCCTGCAATTGTGGTTCAGAGGAACTGCAGATATCTTTTTCTCCACCAGATGTGTCCCCTATATCAGCATGTTGTGACACAGGAGGCAAAAGACCAGAAAAACTACTTATTATCAAGGACAGGAATAAAAAACTGCATAGTTTTAAATTATAGATGTTTAACATTGGCATTTTCACTGCAGCATTCTTTGTCTCTTAAAAAAGCTCTAAGAAGAAATTTTATAACTTTGCTTCATTAAAAACCCATTCATCATAGAGTGCCTCAGTAAATAATAGATGTTTCATGCATGATTCCATTAAAAGTTCATATCATAAATACATCTTGCTTGTAACAGTTGTTAGGGTGTACTTACTGAAGACCGAGTTACATAACAATAGCTGAGTTCAGGATGTCGACAATAAAGCCTTCATAATTAATTAATTAATTAAAATTATGTGATTTAATTGTCTTTTTTCCTCTTCTTTTTTTCCAAACTATTTTCTATTCTTTCTGAAAAAGTTAAGAACTGCAAGTCCAAAAAAACCAGAATGCCACCATACAATGGGACTGTTTCAGTCAGTAATGTGGTTAATTTAGTTTTGTAGGCATTATTGATAGTCTTTCTGAAAATACAACACTATTATGACTTCTGACTTGTACTACCAGAAAATTTCTCCCACTCAAGGCACTCATGCAAACTGTTGATTTGGCAAAACTCAGAGGGGGACGCTCTCTAGAGCAGGATAAGGGCAGGAAGAAAACGTGTGACTTAGAAGAGAGAGGGCCAGAGCATCTTAAAAAGAAAATAAAAAGACCTACTATTGGTAGTGAAAATGAGTATTTATAATTCAGTGGGAGAACAAAGAGACAAGTTTGCAAGGATACACTCACAGAATTCCTCCTACTTTGTGCCACAAGGAGTATTTGATCCGACACCCACATCGCCCAAGAATTAACAGATTCAGAAAGAGATTATAATTTTTGTTAAGTAAAACATAAAATTCACCCTATTTACTGGGGAAAAAAAAGCAAGGTAAAAGTGAGAATCATCTCACAGTGGATTACAGAATTATTTCCAGAATCGCTGCACTTATAGTTAGAAAAATTTGCTCTCTGATTCTGTGATCTTTAGTTTTTTGGGGCTGATTCAGAAAGATGCTGAAGCACCAAAGTTCCTGTTGTATCTGGTCCCAAAGTGTATTGGGGCAGAATGTTAGGCACCTAAATACCTTTGCGGGTCTGACCTGTAGCCCACAGTCCTAAACAAGAGTGATCACTGTAGCAGCAGCAACCACGAACTGATGGCATGAGTAAAACTGCTCACTGTTTCTGTAAGTAAAAGTGGTGGCAAGGCCTTGAGGATACCAATAGGCTTTAGTGGCCCTGACCGTCCTCAGCTGGGACCTCCACCCATGCCCTGTACCCATGGGTCCAGGAGCTCAAGTGAAGCTTAGCCCTGCCCCCCACCTCTGCTCCTTGGTAGCCCAGTCCTTGGCCATGGCCTCTGGATGGACCTCGGACCCATGTTATAGGCAGCCCTGTTTCTGCTCGTGTTTCTTGCCATTGTGCCTTGCCGACTGAGTGTCATGGACAGCCCCAGGTGTGCTTTGTTACCTCGCCCAGTCTGTTGAGAGAAGCTCTCATGGCCACCAGCCCTGCAGGGCTTGGAGACTGCACCCTGGCTGAGGAGGTCACTGTTCTTACTGCCTGTGCTGTGGCCATGCACCACACTGGCTTGTCTTTGCCTGTGGAGCGGCCTCATTTTTGGTGCGCTTTGACAAGTGGGGCCTTATGATTGATTGTTAGATAATACACAAGTGATCCCATAAAGTGCATTTCTAAATTTTTGCACATGCTGCCAACTCTCTGTTATCCAGGATATTGTAGGGATGGGGATGAGAACTGAGGTATCCCGAATGATGGAAAAACAATATGATAGAAGGTACAAGTAGGTGTGCAGAAACCGCATTAATTGAGTCAGCTCAAGTATACTGGTGCTTATTAGCTCCATCTTAATAATTGTCTTTCCAAAACCACTGGAGCATCTTGGTACTCATGGTATGAATAGCATTCAGCGTGGCTAATGTTTTGACAGCTGATAGTATAACAAACATATGTGCATATATATTTACATCCATACCAATTATAAACACGTGTAGCTTTTGAATGTACATATGCATAGAAATTTTGCCAGTATTACGTAAAACATGAACAATGCATATTTTACAAGTTCTTTGAAGGTGAAGGTACTTTATAAATTCACACTATTGTACTGTTACACTACAGTAATATTTTTCTTGTTTTGCCATTGTTCTTCTATATCTCTGCAAAGTCATACTTTATGTGAGAGCATCCAGTGACTTTGTGACGTGTCTCATGTATTGTCTGTTATTATTGAGCACTTGGGAAAAGATGTCCTAATGTCCAAAGCTGAAGATGCTGGAGTACCATTATAAATATAGACATATAACCATTGCTAACTGTCAAGTACAGCAGCTCTCTAGGCTCTTTAGTTTCATATATCCCCATTGAGCAGCTTATGTTTGAGAAGAGGCAGTGGCTCTATTTCTTTCCAACTTGTGTGGATGTTAGAGTTCAGCTGAATCCAGCAGAAACAGAGCTAAGAAATTCTATATAAATCCTCACTGAGCTGTTTGTTCTAAGTAGAAGACACGCTTTTTTTGTTTTATGCTACAGGAATGCTTTATCAAGATAAGCATATCTTACAAATCTGGAAAAAAAAAAAACATTCTTCACAAAGCAGACTGTAAAAAAGTTGTTTTCCAGAACTTTATCCTTTTATAATGGTTCTTTTTTGCAGGACTCAGCTCTGCTAAGCTCCCTGCTACAATATCTCAGCTTGTTCTATTTGACGGCTGTTCCCCTGTCATCACTCATTTTCAGTGGGCAAGGGGGAGCAATTGCTGGGCATCAAATCATCATCAAGTAAACCAGCCTTGACACTAGTTAAAAAGGGAGATGGATGGTCAGTTGGCTTCTACAGAAAATATTCTCCTAAGTATCCTAGCAAGGTCCCTTGATACCAGGCTAGTGCTTTTCTTTCTTTCTTTTCTTTTTCTTTTTTTTTTTTTTTTTCCTAATGGGAGCGGAGCAATCATCCATATTTCTTCTGGGTCATCATTTGATGGCAGGTTTTCTCAGGGGAGGAGCACAGAGGTTAGGTGAGTAGGCTCCGCATTCAACAATTAAACAGCAGAAACACAAGCTGTGAAGGAAACAGCTTCCTTGTAGTTGCTTCCCTTGCCTGTAATGAGCAATGAAAACCTCCCCACGCTTGTGTAGCTTCAGGAATGCCAAATACATTAGAGTGTACCAGCCATCGCTCATCTGTCTGTTACCTCCCCTTCCCATAACTGGCTTTAAACATATCTTTCAATTCAGAATAAAAAGTTCACAAATAGCCTGAAAATTAAAATTAACTACACAGACCATTTCCAGTTAAATAATATTAAAGTTCTGGGCCACTGTGGTTCTTTACATGCTTTAGGAGCACTGGGCTCTGCTCCTCAGAGTAAGCTGAGAGTGAGGAAATCACCAAGTTATGGACTTGCCACAACTTCTCAATGATTTTGGCACTTACCTGGAAAGTAACTCTGTGTGAGCTGTCCCCTTCACTCATTCTAGACCCTTTTGGATGCTGCAGGTTCTGCTGAAGGCAAAGGCGGCTATACCTGGAAGTGACCTGTATGATTAAGGCCTGAATTACCAGTAAAAAAAACCCCAAACAACTGTATCGCTGAGCTTGGAGGAATAAAATATTTTTTTGCTCAAAGTCTCCACATATAAAAAAATGCTTTCAAGGAAGAAGCTGCTAAAACTTCTTACATCTTAGAAGTATGTTCAAGATGCTTCAGAAACAACTAAATGCCCTTTTACTGCTCAGATGACCAGTTATACTGAAGACAATTTGTACAATTGGACCATAAAGGAGATGGTATTGGTCCCTTAGACTGCTGCATAAAATTATAGGGAAAATAACTCCAGAATATGCTCATTTGTAGAATGAATAAATAAATCATAAATAACAGCAACTTTTATTAAAGTTTTGAAATGATACAACTGTCAGAGAAATAGCAAGAGGTATGACTTAGTTATATGGCTTTTGGGTAGTACGTTTGTATTGCACATTGTAACACACTAGGACCACCTTTGGAGTCTTGCTGTACTTGCGCTGATATAGGAGAAATCATGTCTCTAACACCAAATGAGGAGACAGCGCAAATGTCTTCCTAAGGCATTAATCTTTTGTTAAAACTAAAATATATAGATGAACACTTTGGAGTAAAGGACTGTAACTTTGAAGGCACTTTTGCTCCTCTCATTACCTTTGTGTCTGAAAGCAAAAAAAAAAAAAAAAAAAAAAGAAAGAAAAAAAAAAAAAAGAAAAAACGAACCCCAAACTGTGTCAGAATTTGGAATTGGAAAAAATAGAACAAAAGCATTGTACATGCAGTGAATGTCTCTGAGTAGGATTTTTGGTGCTATCACAATATTATTACTACAATACAGGAAAAGCAATTTTGATAATAATTTTGCAAGAGTGGTACAGAAGTTCCCAAAAGCATAACCCTTCTCAGATTTATCTGCCTACTGAGCTCTCATTAAAGTCAATGGGAATTTGGAGACTCTAATGGAGGAAAAGCCAGTACAAAGCATAAATGTTCAGACAGTGCCTCGAGGTCCTTACTCCAGCAAAATTCTTATGTAAATCAGGGAAATTTTGTCTCCGGGGGGGGGAAATCAGAAATGAGCCTCATTTTGTTTGTAGAGACTGAAATATTTAAAATGCTAAACCAGCAATAATTGTTAGTATGCTCTTAGCTTAATTGTTTAAAAAAATGTGTAGAGGTCAATCCTGCATATTCCTGACATCTCTGGGAGTTTTTGTAAGCTGAAGAAAGCTCTCAGTGATCAGCAAAGGGGAAGAGAGCTCAGCACTCCTGTGCCCATGCCTCCCAAACACAGCACAGTCCCAGCTGAGGCAGGATGAGGAGCTGAGACCAGCCAGTGACAGCTTGATTGAGGAAGAGGAATAATGTAGTTGAGTGCCTTCTGATTTTAATTCACATGATGCTCTTTATTACCCTTAGGGATAAGAGGTACTATTTTAAATTCCTTTTAGCACTATTTATTTAAAACATATTTTACTGGGATATGACCTGCATTTAAACAAGTCATATAATGTATTGTGCCGGGAGAGTCCTGGGGTTATATATTCATGGAAAATAAAAATACAGAAGAATATTAATAATTAAGCAGCATTTAGGCTTGCAAATATTTCTTAGCATGTAAAAAGCAAATCTTTTCATTCCTATTAAGGAATTAATGTATCATATGTAAGTAACATATAAACAATTAGTTTATAATTAAGTCGTCGTATTATTGACTAGAACTGTATCTCTGTTCAGTGTTGTATGGGATGTGATTTTCCAAAGATGCCAACTTACAGTCTGTGTATTCACTGGAAATGTGAATGCCTACATAGTAAAAATAAAGATATTAGTCTTTAACAAACAAATGCTTTTCTATTGATACTAGAGTCAGAGTTTACAGGTAGAAATACACTGAGTTTCTTATTTTCTTGATTCATGGCCATGATAATTGTGCAGTTATCTACACTACACTTTCAGAGGTCTTGCTCTTTTCATTCACTATGAGGAAGTTATATGGACAAAGATTATTCTTAATGGGTTGTTTTTTTTTTTTTTTTTTTGCATGGGGGAAGTAAAATACAAAACCAAATTCAGATATTCTGAGATTTTGTGAAGTCTGTACACTGATTCAGGGAACTTATATGATGTCTATCAAAAAGAGGTATACTATCACAGGGTAGAATTTGTCTTCGTTAAAATTAAAAATAGTATTTATATTTGCCATTTTTAATGTTTTAAGTTTTATAACTAAACTCTGTATTATTACTGAAAAAAAGCTTTTTGTATATTCTGACAAGGCAACAAGTCTTCAGAGGTATGAGCCATCAAGTAGCATTGCAAAGCACAGAGTAAAGGACAACTATGAGAGTAATGGACAACTATGTTACCTCGTCTCTTCTAGATATCCTCAGGTTACCTGGTGGGGCATTTTAAAGCCTTCTGTATCAGGGCCTGCTTGCTTGAGCTGCTTGAGGGTGTTTCAAACTCAGCAATTTATCTAAGCTTAAAAAGTCTGTGTAATTGCTCCTTTTTGGGTGTGATTCCATGTCACAAATTTTCAGGCAGCCTGGCTGGTTTGAAGGATGGCTGGTCTTTACTGCAGATTCCTGTCCACCGCTGTACTTCCACTTCCACTCCTCAAACACAGGCACACTCTCAGCAGTGCCAGTTTGTGCAGCCATACTCTAAACCTGCCCTTTGAAATTGCCTGATTTTTAAAAAGCCTTCCAAAAATGTTTTTTAACAAAATTCTTGTGTAGGTCTGAATTAGAGCATGACCATGCAAACGAATGAATCAGTACAGCTCAGGGGTGAATAGCCATGAGTAGAGAGCAAAAATGAGCAACAGGAGGGCCAGCAGCAGAGGGAATTAGCTTTTCAGCTGAAGGATTACTGGAATCAAGTCATATCCTTGGTGGAAGCTGACTCAACCAAAAGGCATCAAAACATCCTTCATCGCTGGGTCTGGACTGGTCACAAGCCCTTCATTTTAGTCCTGCTTACCAGAAGAACTGTATGTGCCCATGGTAGCAAAGCCGGGGTAGTTCTTTATGGGAACAGTCTTGTTTTTGTTCTGTGTTAATACAGACTTGACACCAACAGACCCCATGCACTGACTGATGGATGCTACAAGAAGAGACATATACATTACAGTAGTGTGATACTGGAATTCGTGTGGCCTCCAGACATTTCAGTCAGACTCAGGACTCAATAGTACTTAATAATTGATTCATATGAGAAAAGAAATAAAGTTCAAGAGATTTTTATAAAATATTTCTTTCTATTTTTATTACCATAAAAGATAAATGCAAATTTGATGATTGCTAATAATTGTTCAACCTAATTAATGCTACTTAATTTAAATATTTTAAAATATTGATGCAAGAGAAATAAGCTTTATTTGTCAGCTATATCTCATAGTTTTGGAGACCGACAAAACATGCAAACAAGCAATATCTGCTTTACTGAATTAATGGGAATAATGATGTAATACTTCTAAAAATGTTATTTCCATTCAATTTTGTTCAGTAAGACTCCTGGTATCTCTTCCTTTCTGTACCAGTGTTTTTCATTTTACTTGTATAAAAACAGATTAAAAAAAGCTGAAAGCAGGCAAGAGGAGGTATTTTCATAGAGCAGTATTAAATTATTGACAAGAGGAGAAATGAATACCACAGGTTGAGCACGGAGATTCTCTATAGTTTTATAGAAAATTGTCTGAAATGGGAATCAAGGGACATGAGGCACTAAATGATGAAAAACTGACATCTTCCTTAAACACTGAGTTGTATGTACTTCTGGGATTTACGTTCTCTGGTTTGGCCTTTATCCCTCTTTCTGACAAGTAGGTTTAACAAGATTTTGTCCTATTGTCATCTAAAAATCTGTCTTAGTATTCTCTTTGGGCCTGATTCTCTTCTTACCTGCCTCAGTGTAAATCAGAGGTCAAGGAAACCAGTAGAGTTAAAATGACTTGGAGATCACAGTAAGATCTTTTCTGTGAAGTTTAGTATTTCGGTGCACATATTCCAAATTGAGCATTTACAGGCATGTATAGCAATTTCTACCCACTGAGTTAAATTATTTTATCATCTTGGTTGTTTTTTTACCTGTTAAAAACCTTCAGACATCTAAATGACTTCAGATTTACACTGAAGTTTAATATCAAGAAACGCGTGCTTTTGGTGTGTTTTGTTTGCTGTATTTTTGTATTGCTACCAAGACAGATTTCCTCAGGGAGTACTTAACTTCCAAGCATTTTTTAACATGGGACACCTATTACTGAATTGTTACTATAACTTGTCAAATCCTTGTCTATAGACACTGGAGAGTGCAGTCCAGTCTATATTTATATTATGGGACAGAGGAACACTTTGTCATCCCTGGGTCTGTGCTCTGTCCATGTTCTGACCCTGTTTTCCGATAAACCTCAACTCTGATTTTAGTTTCCATGAGAAAGAAGATGTGGAACATGTAATCCAATGATATTTTACATTATAATGAGATGAAGTGCAAGATTTTTCTTATCTCTGCTATGATGGTCAAGTGGATTACAGAGAAGTGAGGGTACCTCTATTCCTCAAACACAATGGGATTGTAGTTTTAAGTGTCAAGGAGAGCAAGATGACAGAATTGATGCTTTCCACTAATAGTAAATTGCTGCGTATGGTGGAGTTAGGAAGATTCATTTCCACATTGTGGTTTAACCCAGCAGGCAGCTAAACACCACACAGCCATTCACTCACTCCCCCTGCCCAGTGGGATGGGCGAGAGAATTGGAAAAAAGGTAAAAGTCATGGGTTGAGACAAAGACAATTTAATAGGACAGAAAAGGAAGGAAAAATAATAATATTATTAAGATCGGAAGTAGGATCAGCTCTTCTATTCTGCCTGGGGAACTGCCCACTGGAAACTGGAGCAGCAATTTTCCTGGAAGAACCCCTGTTTGTGATTGTTTTTCCTTGTAACTCATGTACCCATGCCTCTAGGGTTGAGGTAGGTTTTCCATCCCACTTCCTCATGTCCTCTCCGTGGTCATGCAGGTAGAACCACAGGGTGGCCCGTGGTGCATACCCACTATATCCTCTCTCTTGAGCAGAGGGACACTTACTCCTAATAGCTGAGATACTGGTCCGTACAGGTGGGGAGTAGGACATATCCTCTTTGAATTGCTGGAACTCCTGGGACAGTTTCTCCACAGCTGAGATGCAGGCCCATAGGGAGGAAGAGAGAATTTCTTTGTATTGCCAGAGTTGGCCAGCAAATTCATCCACCATTTGTTCCTCTCCATCTTTCCAGGTTATTACTGCCAATGAGTTGGCATATGACGATGGTGTGCTCCATACAAACTTCCGCCACATATGTCGTGTGCACCTGACTTCATCTGGATCTTTGGATAACTGCTCATTGTCCAAGTCATCATAAATCACCTCCAGCACGGCTAATTCCCTCAGGTACTGGATACCTCTCTCCATGGTGGCCCACTTGCCTGGGTGACATATAACATCTTATATGTCATCCTTAGCTGCAGAAGGCAAAGGCAGTGACTGTGAGAATGAAGAGCCGCCCACTGTAGGAGAAGATCAGGTTCGAGACCATCTAAGGAACCTGAAGGTGCACAAATCCATGGGACCTGATGAGATCCATCCGCGGGTCCTGAGGGCACTGGCAGATGAAGTTGCTAAGCCACTATCCATCGTATTTGAGAAGTCATGGCAGTCCGGTGAAGTTCCCACTGACTGGAAAAGGGGAAACATAACCCCCATTTTTAAAAAGGGAAAAAAGGAAGACCCAGGGAACTATAGGCCAGTCAGTCTCACCTCTGTGCCTGGCAAGATCATGGAACAGATCCTCCTGGAAGCTATGCTAAAGCACATGGAGGACAGGGAGGTGATTCGAGACAGCCAGCATGCCTTCACCAAGGGCAAGTCCTGCCTGACTAACCTAGTGGCCTTCTATGATGGAGTGACTACATCAGTGGACATGGGAAGAGCTACAGATGTTGTCTATCTGGACCTCTGTAAGGCCTTTGACACAGTCCCCCACAACATCCTCCTCTCTAAACTGGAGAGATAGGGATTTGACGGATGGACTGTCCTGTGGGTGAGGAATTGGTTAGATGGTCGCATCCAGAGGGTAGTGGTCAACGGCTCAATGTCCAGATGGAGATCAGTGATGAGTGGCATCCCGCAGGGGTCTGTACTGGGACCAGTACTGTTTAATATCTTCATCAATGACATAGACAGTGGGATCAAGTGCACCCTCAGCAAGTTTGCAAACAACACCAAGCTGAGGGGTACGGTTGACATGCCTGAGGGACGGGATGCCATCCAGAGGGACCTGGACAAGCTTGAGAAGTGGGCCCATGTGAACCTCATGAGGTTCAACATGGCCAAGTGCAAGGTCCTGCACCTGGGTCGGGGCAACCCCCCGCTATCAATACAGGCTGGGCGATGAAGGGATTGAGAGCAGCCCTGCCGAGGAGGACTTGGGGGTACTGGTGGATGAGAAGCTGGACATGAGCCGGCAATGTGCACTCACAGCCCAGAAGGCCAAGTGTATCCTGGGCTGCATCAAAAGAAGCATGGCCAGCAGGTCGAGGGAGGCGATTCTGCCCCTCTACTCTGCTCTGGTGAGACCCCACCTGGAGTACTGCGTCCAGCTCTGGAACCTTCAGCACAAGAAAGACATGGACCTGTTGGAGCGGGTCCAGAGGAGGGCCAGGAAAATGATCAGGGGGATGGAACGCCTCTCCAATGAAGAAAGGCTGAGAGAGTTGGGGTGGTTCAGCCTGGAGAAGAGAAGGCTTCGGGGAGACCTTATTGCAGCCTTCCAGTACCTGAAGGGGGCTTATAAGAAAGATGGGGACAAACGTTTTAGCAGGGCCTGTTGCAACAGGACAAGAGGTAATGGCTTTAAACTAAAAGAGGGTAGATTCAGACTAGATATGAGGAGGAAATTTTTCACAATGAGGATGGTGAAACACTGGAACAGGTTGCCCAGAGAGGTGGTAGATGCCCCATCCCTGGAAACATTCAAGGTCAGGTTAGACGGGGCTCTGAGCAACGTGATCTAGTTGAAGATGTCCCTGCCCATAGCAGGGGGGTTGGACTAGATGACCTTCAAAAGGTCCCTTCCAATCCAAACTATTCTATGATTCTATGATCTTCCTTGAAGGGATACCTTTCCTTCATGCCTGACAGGAGTCACTTCCGGAGGCTGAGGGCTTGTGCCCCTTTTCCAATTGCTTTGTCAATGCCCCCTTCCCTAGAAAGGGAGCTCAGCTGCTTGGCTTCCCTAACCCTCTAATTCTTAAATAGTTGTTTAACCTTAAACCAGACCTGAAACACATTCAGGAGACATAGCAATAGGAACATGCTGGTTTGAACATCCCAAGTATATTAGAAATTCTCAAGAGCTATTGTAACTAGCCTGGAGGAGAAGGGGAAGGCGAAGGAGTGGGGGAAAGTGTCCTCTCTTGCCTCCCCCATAAATTGGCTCTCTGAAGAGAAAAGGTAAAGAGTGTAATTATTAATAGTTTCCAAGAGATGGTTCCCAAAGTACGGAGATGATGGCAATGCTGAGTACAAATACCAGATTAGTCTCATGACTAATTTTATCATAAGTAATAATGTAATAAGTAATTTTATGATATCATAAGCCAGTGTTACACAGTACAGCAAAATGATAACCTTAATCCAGCCTCCAGAGGCGATAAACAGCACAACAGGGAACATATACAGCAAATAAGGTGTTACATAACACAACTCTGAGAACAAGCACAACAACTCTGAGAGCAAATAAATCAACATTGCTACTAGCGACTATTAATCTAATAATGAATACTTATAACAAATTTGTTTTAATATGCTCTGGTCAGATCTGTCATTATCTCAACCCTTCGAGCCCCATGTTGGGCACCAAAAGGACTGTCATGGTTTAACCCAGCAGGCAGCTAAATGCCACACAACCATTTGCTCACTCCCCCCCGCCAAGTGGTATAGGGGAGAGAACCAGAAAAAAGGTAAAACTCATGGGTTAAGATAAAGACAACTTAATAGGACAGAAAAGGAAGGGAAAATAATAATAATGATAAAAGAATATACAAAACAAGTGATGCACAATGAAATTGCTCACCACCCACTGACTGATGCCCAGCCAGTTCCCGAGCAGCAGCTGTGCCCCCCCGGCCAACCTCCCCAGTTTTTTGTTCACCATGATGTCATATGGTATGAAATATCCATTTGGTCAGTTGGGGTCAGCTGTCCCAGCTGCGTCCCCTCCCAGCTTCTTGTGCACCTCCAGCCTCCTCACTGGCAGGGCAGTATGAGAAGCTGAAAAGTCCTTGACTTAGTGTAAGCGCTGCTCAGCAACAACATGAAAGGGAGTAGCCATGCACCAGAGTGCTTAAGGAGATTACTGACTGAGAGTTGCTTGGATATTCAGAGAGGAATTGCTGTAATGGCTATACTGTTCCTGCTACCTGTTCTTATGCTTAAAAATACTTTATGTGGATCTGAGTTGCAGTCATATTTGTACTGGAACAAAAGACATACCCTGGGAGGCATAGCTCCTTTCCAGAGCTCATCCTGGGGTGTCAGAGTTTTGTGTCTTCAATCTGAGTTTGAAGATTCAGGCTTGCCCTAAAGGATTATAACATTTGCTAAATTGTCATTTTCCTTCAACAGGAGCTGAAAAGTGTGTTTACATTAGCATGCAATTTTAAGCCAATGCAGCYGAGTTCACTGATAGGTTTGACTGACAGTTGGCAACTTGTGCTTAGTATTCAATTTTGAAACATCTTACATCCTTCATTTAATAAAAGCATTTGAATTTCAGATTGTATGAAATACCTCATTCAGGCTACAAGGTAATATCTTGCCTAACATGTTTTCTATATGAATGCCTTATTTGGCTATTAATTTTACAAATATTTCACCAGATTCCTGCTGGGATTCTGCTTCTATGCCTTTCCCTTTTTTAAAAAGAAGAAGAGAAAAATGAAAGAATGGAATAAAATTCTAAGGAAGCTTTAACTCTGACTACCATTTTACACATCCTAGACAGCAAGAGTTTACATCCCAGCTTAGCAGGTTAAGCCACCCTGTCTCAGCCCAGGGAAACGAGTTGCTTAATCAAAGCAATGGGTTTATACAAAACAGGCAAAATTTGTCACTGGGAGTGAAAACTGAAATTTATATGAATCAACAGTCAATTTGAAAAACATAGACAACCCTGGCATGTACTGCTGCAGTAGTTCTCTTTAAGTCCATCTGTGACAGCTCTGAATGACTGCTGCCCTAGTTACTAAAGTAGATTGTCTAGAGGTATGTTGTCTAAGTATAGAAGAGTCCAACTATGCGGAACATTGACCTGTTGTCAAAACTCTACAATGTTCCTGAGTTTGAAGTAATTCTTGTTCTTTTAGTGCATGGGGAAACCTCATCAGATCAAAGCTGCTGGATCATTAGGGTGAAACTGTTCACTGCTTACTCACTAGGTTAGCTGTTAACTCCCCCTGCTAAAAGCAGCGCTTGTTGCTTTTCATTCATATTTGTCAGGTTGGCTGTTCCCAGGGGTGAAAGCCTTGCTATTTGTTCCCACTAGCTGTTCTTGTCATTAGCTGCTTCTATTAGCTTTTCATATCGGCCGTTCTCAATAACAGTTCTCTGTATTAGCTGTTCCCATTAACTTGTTCACCACTAATCACTTCCATTAGTTGTGCCTTCTGACCCACTCTATCAGCTAGGCTGCTGCCCTGCCCTGCAGAAGCCTGAACTGCTTACCAATGCTTTTAGAAAAGTTTCAAAGGTATACAGGGTCTTTGCAGCAAAAAAAAGAGAACAGACTTCTGAACTCCTCCTCTGTCTTTATCACCTTTGTAAAAGAATTTTCAGCATTCTCTTTGATCACAATTTCTATGCAAATACAGTGGTTGGTTAGAGTAAACCTGGGTCTCTAGGTATGTCAGGCTTAGCTGTGTTGTCAACATTTCTC
>JAYKAV010003130.1:296390-391390 GCA_035582835.1 Phoebastria nigripes | reverse complement strand
TGTATACAACAGAATGTGCTAATTTTTTCTTTACTACAGAGTCCATGAATGTAAGCAGAAATTTCATGCTTAAGCTAATACTTAACACATATCTGTACGGTAACAGAAATTTACACACCGTTTTTCATTAGCCTCTCCTCTCTTTCCTATTTTCCTTTCTGTAGACTACATAAGAATAAAAGTGCTTTCAAAGGAGTTTAACTCTTTTTTAAAAAAAGATTGTCATACAATTAGAGATATAATAAAATAGGACTTTAAGACTTACAAGAAAGAGGTGTGGGGATGTGGCAGAGGTTGGGGGATGACTAGGTTGCAGCTGGATGTCAAAAAAGACAAAATGTTTCCTTGAAAAAACGAGGCTCTATTAGGACATGGGAACTAATGTAAGTGTCAATCCATTAAGATTTAGCATTCGAGGTCCTATTTTTTTCTTTTAGGCACGGGAAAATGAATTGCAAATACATTAACAATTGATCCATAAACCATTACTGAGTGCCTTGAAAAGGCATGTGAACAGGATTAGTATCTCTTGAAATCCACTGCCACTCCTGGAGCTCAGTGTTGAGCAAGAGAGGTGCTTTGCTCTTGAAAATCTAACGACCGGTTTTGCAATGTCACCAATTTTTTTCAATCATCCAAATACCACCAATTCAATTAAGCTCATAAACTTCCTACCCATAGTTCTCCAGGATAAGCAGCTCCATTTAAAAGTGAATGCGGACGAGCTTGTGCTGTCCATGTGAAATATTGTTCAATCAACAGCCAAAGTTTTACTTGTCAGTTTTGATATATCCGATAATAGCTGTAGGTTGTTTTGCAATGTCCAATGTTCTGTGAAGATGGGCTTTTCATATTCTTTATTGTTTTTTTCTGACAAAATGTTGCCTGGACTTTTGCAGTTTTGTGAAATGAAACAACAGTAAAAACAATATATAATTTAACCCTCATAGACCTAGCTGGACTGCAGATAAGCATCTTTCCCAGGCTTATGGCTAGTTTTGGCCAGGATATAATGAGTTCCTGTTCATTGATCCCTTATAAGCATCCTCAATGATTGAACATAACCCCATGCACAGCAGGCAGTCATTCATTTGTGCCCCTTTTGAACTCCATTTTAATCAGCATTTGACACTGTTGAAAATCAAATCCATAATTAAGCTTCACAGACAGTCAGATTTTTGGCAAATAATGCCAAAAAAGCAAAATCTGGAGATACTTTTGTAGTCAAGCATCTATATAAATTCTGCATTATATACTCTTGGTGCCCAACGATTTATTCGTACTTAATGGCTCTTTGTTTCTTTTTTTCTCATTTTCTCTGCTGAGGTTATTACCCTGCATTATTAACACACTCACGTGTGACTCTTTATTTATTTTTTACTAGTGGGAATACACTTTTTTTAGAAACAGCTGTTTATTGTATATATAGGTTTAAAGTAAAGGTACACAAACACACTCACAAATCAACTTAATAAGCACCCTGATAAATAGCACGGCTGCTTAATTGGGACAATTGCTAGGGAACAGATTCAATGACCCCAATCAGTGAATTAATGGCACACCTAGTTGTGAAAAGTCCATTTAAATGATATGCTTGGTGTTGTCTGCTGCCTAGTCACAGTAGTTAACAGGTGTGAATTGGTGTTCATAGCATAAATTTCCTGCTGCTTGACCCTTTGTTCACTTCAGGTTGCTTCTCTACTCTTTCATAGTTGCTAAGTGAATGAAAATTACTGGATTTGTCTTAAATTTATCAGGTTATATTAACGCCTGTGTAACAGCCAATTTTAAAAGTAAGATTATTTAGAGAGAACGGTCTCTGCGGGAACCTTTCTAATTATTTACTGGGTAGGCAAAATGAAACCCATTTTCCGTGCCATATTCGGCCACGTGCTTTTAAAGTAAGTAAGTTCCAGAGTAACTAATAAACCGCATTTTAGACAGAACCTCGACTTATTTATCTGGTTTCCTGGGGAATGCACTGTTTCTGTGAACTTTGCTGATTCCCTGATTAAGGACCCTGTAGGGACAGCTAAATAATGTAACATCTAAACTACCTGGTGCCTCTGCCCAGAAGTGGACAACCCTGACTCCCGAATTCCACAAAGAGTGGTGGGGCTGCACGTCTCACAGGCCAGTGTGCTGATTTGTCTGCTCAGTGTTTGGTTTCTGAGTGTGGTAAAGATCAGTCTGCGAAGTTGATACGTCTGGATTTAAAAACAACACAGATGAAACTATTTTTCCCCCATGTCTGCTGATATCTGGAAGTTGTTAGATAAGTATTGGGTTCTTTTGTTTTATATTTCCTTTCTCATCCTTAGGAAGTTTATCTCTTATGGAAACAATGCAAAAGAAGAGAAACATAATAAATTGACTGAAGTAAATAAACATGTCCTTTTCTCTTCTCTTCCTGAGTGAATCTGTCACCTTAAGTTTCACTGTGACTCTAATGGAAGTTTGTCAGCTAAATAAAACTGTTCAGCTGCTTTCTCTAAGTTGCCATCAAGCAAATCTGACCAGATATGAAAAAGCTACCCTGTCATAAAGTTTTATGACTATAGTTGAAAGATTTATAGATGCAATCATATCAAAAACCTTCTTTTGTCAAAGCAGAAGATGAAAAAAGAGCAAAATAATCTATGAAGTTCATAACTGGTCTCTGAAGTGCTTGAATACAGGATGGATGCTACTGAAAACCTTGTTATGTAGTGTCTTATCTTTCAACACACCACAAAACTACAAACGTACTTATACATCACAAGTGTTTGATGTGCGAGGAAAGAGAAGGAATACATGATCTATAACTGCCATATGATGTTCAGCAGGCAGTTCAACACTTCACTGGCTCAGCTGATAGCCCTGGTAGAGTATGTCAAAGCTAAAGATCCATCTCCAATGCCAGCCATCCAGAGTACGTTACAACTTCAAGGCAAACTCAAGATACTAAAACTGTCAGTGCAGTGGTAAGGGAGATGGAATAAGTGGGTGGGACTGCTTAAAAAAAGGGCTTTCACTCAATCCCTATTGCTTTCTCATTTCCAGTCTTTTCTTCTAAGGCCACTGAATCAACTTGCATTGCCAATAAGTAACCAAACTGAGAGAGAGCAATACCTTTTCTGTCTTCATTTCAAAGAAACTGATGGTTCTTTTAGAAAATAACATAGAAACTTTTAAAAATGTAATTTTGTTTGGGAATCTTTTAAAATCAAAGGTCTCCTGGATAACAGTTAACAGCAATATTAATAAAATGGCAGTGTGTGGCACCACAGGTTCTGGGGCAGTAAAAAAAGCCATGTACCACAGGAGGTATATAAGAGAACTGTTAACGCTGGCAGAGCTAGTTTCAAAGTCCAGCTTCACTCTTGATGGTAACAGATAACTAAACACAACTGTAGCAATAGCTCCACCAAGGAAGGGTAAACATCCTATTTAGACAGTTGGCTGTGCAAGTGTAGGCACAACTATAGGTATCCCTTAATAGGAAGAAAGCAAGGGAATAGATAACAGGATGCTCTCTTTTACTGTTTTTTTTCCTTTACTTCTTTATTGTACATGTTCCTCTGTGTCAACTCTTTGACTGTACGTTACCTGAAATAGCAAGCAGAACTGTATCAGCCTACTGCCCTGATTTAGGAGAGGTTTAGCTGATGACAGTTATTAATTTCTTTTCATATATCTGCTTTTCTCCCTTTGTTTCAGAGCCTCATTTCCAAGCAAGAACACCTTCAAATGGCTAAAGACAAGCTTTAATTGAAAACTTGAACACATGCTGAATGTGTCACAGTGCTTGGACAGTCACTGTACACAAACATTTATATTCAATGAAAGGAAAGTCCCACTAACCAAACCCAGCTTGATTGGAATCTGAGACTGCCAAGCGGTATTTGTCAGGTATAACTACAGTACAGAGGCAGTAATACACTGTTTTCAGCCAGATGGATGTAGGGAGGTCAACAAGAGACCTAAGGTCTGCCTGGCTGGAGGAGTGCAGCAAGTGCTGTAGAAAAATTTTGAAAAACATTCTACTCTGGACAATGGAAAGTATATAGTAATTGTTCTTCTCATAGATATTCATTCAATAACAGGTAAAATAGTTTAAAATTATTTTTTTCATTTCAAACTCTTTATCAATTTGGTATAGATTAATAGCCACAGAAATCACATAAAACCATGACAGCAGTCAGGATGTACACAACAGTGTAAAGCATTAATTAAAACTAAATACACATGCTGTATGAGGGCATCAAATTATTTATAGATTTTTTAACTCTCGCCTTTCAGAGGATGTAATCCTTACACAAGCGTCCTTTTTATTGTTTGCTTAGACCACATACCATTATACCAAATATAAGCCATTCTCTAAACTTTTAAAGAAAAATCTTAAATTGATATTTAGTGTGAAATAATGTGACTGACATACCTTGCACACTGTGGCAGATATCTTGTTAAATTATCCGTGGTATTGGGAACTTGCAGGTCGTTGACTATCCCAATTTAATTTGGCTAGTACAGGACATTTCTAATAATTAATACTGTAATAACACTTAATGATCTGCACTCATGCAATCTGAAAAAACAGCTAATGGTGCAGTTTTTAGTGGCTGCACAAACAGCAAGTTTTAAATTTGTCAAATGCTGCTATTTCAGCATCACACAGTCATGCAGAAGACCCTGCCTGTGGGGCTGTCACTGATCCAGACACTAGAGACTTGGCCATGATGTAGCAAGAAGTGATGGACTTGGTCTCAAGGGGGATGTTCCTTTGGAATTAAAAATGGGAGCGCTACGTTCATAGGGAACCACTAACACTCCCCATTTCCCTCTTGTTCCAGGGCTGTTGACAGAAGGGTAAAAAGAAAGTGGAAAATGGGAGATCAGAATAAAAAAGAACAAACCTGTTCGCTTACCTCATTATAGTGGATTGTTAATTCTAGGACTAACTCCTCTTTGAATTTCTTAATCACAGGCTCTACCTGAAATGGTCTGGTTGACATAAAGGTGGGCTTTATTTTGTAGTCAGTGGAATAAGGCCATTGGCACTGGTCTGTATACTGCAAGGTAGTAGAGTTTAATCCTCTGAAAGAATAGATGGACATTGTCTTTTACACCTATTTCAAAGATTTTGCCATGGTGAAAGACTTAGGAAAAATTCCCACTGGTCTATAATGGAGATAACTTTTGGAATGAACAATTAAGAGAAAGTCAACAAATTTCCTTTCTCCCCCACAGCCCCATCCTGTGCTTGAGAACGAACACAAGTTAACTCCTTGGTGTATAAATTCCAAGTACATTTATCCAGGAAATAGAATTTGGCATTCTTTAGAACAGCAGAATTTCACTGAAGGCTCTGGTCCAAATATGATAATACTAAGTTCTACTTTGCCAACCCACACTTCAGGATTATGGAGCTGCTTTTCATTACACTGTGGCCCTTGGTTTAGAAAGTGGTTTTATTGACAAACAATGATTCAAATAAAGTGAGAAGGTAAACATTGCACCTTCCCCTCATTAGCTCAAGAAGGAAAATGGTTAACTACCCAGTAAAAGAGTGAGAGTAGGGAAACATCTCATTCTGACTGAAAGACAGATCTCATGTGAGCTTACAGAGGAACGTACATGATCAGGAAAGTGAAACAGCTTAGACTTTGAGGCAATGAAAAGAGGTTTATCCTCTTCTCTTAGTTTAAGTAAAAATCACGGACTTCCCAATTAAGTCAGGACCACATGAAGATTTATAAAAACCCCAAGCTTTATTTTGTACATTTCAGGATTGCCTTTATCCTTGGACTTCTAAAATTAAGATTTTTTTATCTTGCTTTTATTTTTTCCTGTGCTTAGCACTGTGAGCCAGCAATCAAGAAAACCAGATCAAACTGCTGAGTGACCCAAAGAAAGAAGATGGGCATTTGTGCTTTCTCTTCACAATCTTTTGATATGTACAAATCAACGAAGTCCAGTCCTGTAACTAATTTGCTGGTACATGGATTCCAATGGAGGAAGAACTAAAGTCAAAGGACACCAGTTTTAAGAAGAGAACACGAATGTGCAGGGAAATTTCATGTCCCTCTTCTCCTGAGGGCATCTACTCTTTGCTCTTTCAGTTAGGTTTTTAATGTCAGAATTATACTAGGTTGATATTTTAGCGAGCTGGATACATGGCTTTTATCTCCAGCCGTAAAAGAAAATGCCCATTCCTCTCAGAAGGTGACTCACTCACTTTAGGCCATGGTTAGTTCAATGTGTCTGGGTCTAGGGACTGCTGCAATCACAGACATGTTCCTCACATGTGACATCAAGGCCTCATCCGTAACAATGATTGAACTGTGAGAACTCAGAAGTGAAGGACTACTAGCCAAAATGAAGCTCATATGATCATTTTCAGAACTGTTAAAAAAACATTGTTCTTGTCTGGGGGTGAAGTCCTGGCTCTAATAATTTCAAGAAAAAAATTCCCATTGTTTTTAGTGGGTGTAGTCTCATTCTAGATATATTTCATTAATATACCCCATATTTTAACCTAAAGTTTATTACTGGTTTGAGTCTAAAATTCAATTCTTTTTTGTGGTTCACCCAGAAATCAGTAGCATTTAATAATCTATAGAGGACTGAGTGGCATACAATTAAGATTTCAGGAGCTCCACAAATCTGTTAAAAAAAGGCACATAACTCATCCAAGCCATTTTATGAGTKACTAGTTGCCATAGCAGATTAAACTAGCAATGCACAGGATCTTTTTCCAGTTTGTCTGTCTTTGTATCCCATTACAATATCCCCTTGCAATGGGATATCAGGGGACACACAGGGCTAATGAAAAAAAATCATAGAAACTCATTAAATTTCATGCAGACCCTAAAATATGAAGGTACCCTTCCATGTTTATTGAAAGATATCAGTCAAAGAAATAAGCAAAAGAGAAATACAATAATTTTAAAACTTTCATTTGTAATTTTGATGTATGCAAATTCATATATTAGCATGTGGTTTCACACATTGTTAACAAAGATGACTGACTCTAGAAAGTTAATTTAGCCATTTATTTCAACTCTCTAGTGATAAGAATACCAATCACAGCTTGTGTCTGGAATAACTGGATTACCTACAATAACAAATACATTGCATTCCTGTTTTCCCATGTCTATTTTACCCAGTTTTCTGTCCTGTTACTCCCTTCCCTTCCCTTCCCTTCCCTTCCCTTCCCTTCCCTTCCCTTCCCTTCCCTTCCCTTCCCTTCCCTTCCATTTAGTTTTTCTTTTTTGCTTAAGGTTATAAATTTATTTCATTTGTAAATGTACTAAAACATTACTCTCACATACATGGCTGAGGCCACAGTGGCTAAGCAGATCCTGGCCATTTCACCTCACAAAGACAATGACTTTTTGTTGCCAAGACATCTATCTATCCTCTGTGAGACAAAACACCAATCAGCAGATCACCAGAGTATCCTTAAAACCCCAGAGAGTAAGTGATTGGGAGAAAACATGAGGCTGTCATTGGTGTAAACCATTTTTTGTTAAAAGGTTTTTAAACCTTTACTTCCCAATTAAGAAAAAAATTGATTCTAATCCATTTTGATCAACAGCCTGTGTAGTAGATGAACTCTTTTGCACTGTTTTGTTAATTAACAAGATATAATTTGTCAGAAAAATCACTGAAAATTAATTTATTTTTTAAAACTTGGGTAAATAAAAGGAAGTTCCGGTCTGCAGTAAAGCACTGTGGAGAATTAATGCAACTGCAAAATTTAACCAGTCTCTTTCTGAGACTTTCTGACCCTGACTCTTTGAAAACTGTAGTCATACTTGCAAATGATGTATGCTTTATTTCCCACTATGCCAAAGTTGAAGAATGTCTTAGCTGAGTTTAATATTAATCTCAAAAGATATCTGCAGACAAGTAACCTGATGACGAGAAGTATTTTTAATTCCTACAGAAGTCAAAGAACAATGAAACTCAATAGCATTTTCAGGTACTCAAAACTGTCAGTAAAAAAGAAGATGAAAACTGTCAAATTTGTCTTCTATATGGAATAAATAACATTCCACAGCAGAGACTGTCAGCACCTCCTCAACAACATATATGATACAACAGTGCTGTGTTTTATTAAAACACACTCTGTTTTATTCAATGAAGTGCTGAATCAAGGTTCAAATATTTGAGGCCCACTCGAAAACATACAGACTGTACTTTCTTAACTCAGACACCCAGTTTATGTTACAGTCTAGAAGTCCTCTTAACTACAAGTGTTCAACCTATTTTAGGATCTAGCACATGACTTGAACCCCATGCTCTTCAGCATTCTTTTGGCAATTTTATGTGACCATTCTTTGTAACAGAGAGGGCTGCTTTTTAAATATGTTTTAAATTGACGGAGCACCTTTAATCTTCTGTTTCAAGTTCTATAACTTTCCAGAAAGACATGCTACTGTCATCTGTGTCACTTTACTTAACTGGCTTCCTTATGGTACTAATGCATTTACAGTTTGTTATCACAGTCCTAGTTTTTCTGTAACAATCATTGAAATAACTCAGGCATTCGATCCTGGCAAGCCACAGACTATTCCGCACTTTGAAAYTCATAGCTTTAGCAGCATAGTGTCAGATCATTTTTCATAACCCTTGTTTCCTTGTCAGCATGTCATAGCCAGTAAAGAGCTGCTAGATTAGTACAAATATATAAATCTTTTCTCAGCTTCACCTCACTGCTGTTTAATACTACTTTACTACACCACTGTGCTTACTAGCTTAAAATACCTTCTGTTTGGAGAAACGCATATTTATTATTATTATTGGGGAGTTTTTGTGCAATTTCCCTGAGCACAGGCTGACAGTTGCATAGCACTTTGTCATTTATCATTGTACACAAGATCTGTCAACTTGGGAAACAATTTCAATAAAAAAATTCTGCATGAAATTACTTTGTGAGAGGAAAAAAAAACAGTTCTGGCTTTTGTATGTGCAATTCTGTGTCTCTATTTATTTATTTATTTTTGCCTACTTTTTTCTTCTTTTTTTAATTTTGGCTGTGAAAGGTACTTAATGTACCAAAAACAATTTGTACAAGCATTATTTCACCAATTGAAAGTGTGTACGCCTTGCTGAGGTCTCCCTTATCTAACTGTTGCTAATACATTTTCATGCTGTGCTCTTATGGCTTCATTTTACAGTTGACGAGATCACCCACTCCATGCTGTGTTGGAAATGGGACCCTCGTCACTCTAGTCCACAGAGTGCACTTAACATGTGAACAACAAACAACAAAAAGTTACTGCTTTAAAACATCTTCATCCCTTTATCCCTTTGTTGTAAACTTAGCCTTGCTTTTATGGCTCACTTTAATAAACCAAAACGTAACAGCTATGTAAATCAGAAATCCCGTACCTATCAAACAGAGGGAGGATTTACTAACCTATAGGTTCTGTTGAGTTAACCTCAGAATAGGTCAATAACACTCTTCAGATTCTTCCAAAATCTACAGCAGTCCTCCTCTGCTGACCTCATCCTCCTCAAAGCTTACAGTGGGAGAAATAATATTTCCTTTCCATGACAGAGCATTTTTCTCCACTTCTGTTTAATTTCTTGTACATCATGCCCTGTAACAAGATCAGCATCTAAGGCCTGCAGTTAGTAAAACCAGCTGGGGCAATAATTGCTGTGAAATTATGTTCTGGACAGCTGAAAAGGAGGGAGCAGTATTACAGTCTCTTGTTTTCCACCCTGTCAGTTTTTTCTCTAGCTATGGATTTGTTGTCATCAGCGTCTGATGATTCTGCTGACACCCCTGTCAGAAAATGAATTTTTCACTCCCCACTTGATCGACTCCATTCATAGTGTGTAACTCTGTCAAAAAGTGCCACTCTCAAGCTCACTCACTCATGTGTTTGCGTTTTCTACACCAATGCTGGACAGACAGACAGACACATAAACCCATGAAATATTCAGTAGGCATATTTCCCCCTTAATTTATAGTTCTTTATTGTCCTTGCGAAATGCTATGTATTCTTCTAGTTTGCTTTAAATCACTTGATTTCAAAAATCTTTCTTTTGGAGAAGGGAGATTTGCAGATTTTGTACTTCATGCATGAATTAAAGCACAGATGTTAAGTTTTGGCAGATTTCTCGATGAAACTAATATTTGAATGTATGCCATTAATGCCACTTGGTTTCATATACTACTACTACTAAAGAGATGCTCCAGAGCCTTTCATAGGAGACTAGTTTCTGTTAAATTAAAGTGACAGATGGCTTCAAAACTTGGTCCATAGAAATGACTCAGTAATGGTGTAAAAATAATAATTGGGGGATCTTCTAGAGCCTGGATTATTCAGCCTAAATGATTGCATATTGCTCTCTGAGAGTCAGTGTTCACAGAGAGAGTTCTTGTTTCTGAGGAAACAGTCAGCCCTCAGTAGCTGTCACTGAATACTGCATTAAAATGCACAAAACTGCCTACAAGCAACCTACTTCCAAGATGCAGAATCACAGACTTTTTCAAGTGTGATCAGAATGTGCTTGCATACAACAATGAACGGCATCACAAGACTTCATCTCTGTAGCAGGCACAAGTGTTTTAGAAATCACTTCATCATACAAGGAATAAAGTAGAGTAAGACTGTTAAAAACATACGCAAAATAGTTTGTGGCAGCACAGGGACTGCTATGTATTGTTATTAAGATGCTGATAAAAATGAAGAGCTATTGGAAGAAAAACGCTATCAACAAGATGAAGAGAAAAACTCTCATTAACCTGAGACTATTCATGTGACACTGGAAACAATGTTCTCAGGATCTGTGAGATCACTGGTGTCAGTAAGACATGGCTCAGTTGAAGTTAATGAAGTTATACAGGTGATAAAAGCTATTATACAAAAGCCATCATATTGATAAAAAGAAGAGCACGCATAAGCTGCCCAGTAAATCCCAGCCTCAGTCAACATGGCTTTGCATTTGACACCAGTGAAGGCAAATTTTACAATTGATATATTTTCCACTAAATGATCTTATCACCAGCTGTAAGCAGGCTAGTAAGGGTAACCAAATATAAAATCAGCAGATGCTGTCCTCAGAAAGTTGTTGGGCTTTTTCATGTGATTTGATGTTTCCCACAGTATTTTCATTTAAAAAGTGCAAGAAAAGTTGAGAGAAGGCAGAGGATGGCAATACAAAAAACGTGATTTCAACTGACTTTAGATTTATCAGCAATAGCAGTAACAAAGGGTTTTCAAATGTATTCCTGTCATTCATTTTAATATAACTATCCTGACATGGATATAATTCTCCAGTACCTGATCATTTATTGGAATAACATCTTTTAGAAGAAGTTATGGTCATTTTGGTTTCAAAATAATTATTTCAAATGATCTGTTAATTGATTTTTTAATAGTAAAGTCTTCTATCTTGAAGAAAATGGCAAGTTTATTGTTTTTCTTTTTGCTTTAATCTCTGAGTTTTGGTTCCAGCAGGCAAATTTTTTCCTCCAAGTCAATTATAACTCTAAAAACAAATGAAATGTAATTAACTTTTTATTGACACATTAAAAGGAAATAAATAGTATAATCAGCAGTTATATGCTTTCCTCAAAGGTGTTGCTTTCATAAGCGTTACGATTATCTAACCAGATTCAAAGAAGTGGGAGAAAGAGGTGGGAAGAGGGCTGTGATGAGAGAATAGGGAGTCAGTGTTTTCAAACAAAAAAGGAGTATTTCTAAAACAGTCTGATACAAGAACAGCTGATTGAATTGAAACACGTAGGGGGGTAAAATTGTTCATATAAAATTTTACAAATCATTGCATTCCACCTTTACTTACAATATTTCATTGCTCTACAATTCTGCTGCCCAAGGGCTTCATATTATTGTATTGTTTTGGTGCAAAAAATTCTGCAGTCTTAATTAAACAGTCTCTGCAAATGATACAACTGGACCTGCAGTCTTAATAAAACATCTCTACAGATAAAACAACTGGACTTGCAGTCTCCGGGTAAAAGAAGGTCATCACAACTGAGTGGTCAATTTTATATGACAGACACTGAAAATTATTAGCCTTTTAAGAAATGATCTGTGAGAAGAAGTTGGTTGTTGATCTTGAAGAGCTTTGATACATAGTACACTCATTTTTTTTAACTAACCTTCTGGACAGTAATCTCCAGTTTGAATGACAACTTTTTTTATACTTTGATAGGTAGGCTTAAGTCCATGAAGATGCTTTTATGATGGAAATAAAAAAAGAAGAGTCTCATAATGCTTAAATTGTGTCAACCAATTGCTAAAAGGAAAAAATAATAATCCCGCCTCTAAATAACTACGAAAAAATGAGCACAGGGCATTAAAAAGTTAACAAATGAGGGACTGAAACATTTATTCAGTCAGAAAAAGGGGAAAAAAATCACAGAGAAAGTAAAACAATTATCAGTTATTTTAGGCAATAAATTCTCAGTAATGTCTTCTGAGGATTTGATCAAAATGGTGCCAGTGTCTCACAATACTTTGGATGAAGTTACAAACACATAGAGGAGCAATCAGACCATTTGATCCAAAAAATTACAGATCAAGAATCTGATACACAAAGGAGTTATTTGAAAAATGACTATCTGGAGCTGGAGCAGAGTGTCTCACACACATTAATACTGTTGCTATAAAAAGAAAGGATAAGGAGAAGGAAGGACAAAAGAATGAAGAAATGACACCAACTGCTCATTGACCTGAATGACGATAGTGGAAATTTCTATCACCTTTTTTTTCTACTTTGAAGTAAAATGCAGAAATGAAGAGTTATGATTAAACAAGGGAGTGAAAAAAGCAGGAAAGTTCTGTTTAGCAAGTCTACTTAAACTAATAGTTTTTTCTTGCCCATTATTTATTACAACCCAAGTGTACAACATAGTGTCACCCCACTCAGGTGGAAATGTGAGCATGTGGGCTATTTAATATAGTGAATTTGCCTAATGTAGCACAATTACAGAAATGTGCTGAGTAACTTTGGGCTGATTCCCCAGTAAAGAATTCTTTATGGAGTGCCTACAAGGCACACCTGTGCCTCATTACCTGAATCGATATTTTTGCCATGTTGATTTGAAGGACAAAATAGGCTTAAGAGATTCTACTTCCATAATTACAAAGAACACAAAGAAGACACATTAAAAACTGGAAGAAAAACACAAAAACCTGCCACACAGTACAACAGGAGGGCAAAAATACAAGGCTAGCTCTAACTTTGCACCTAGGAGCCTCTGTATAGCAAACAATTCCATTTTGTTAACAAGCCACAAGCGTACACTTAAGAAGCAGGTGAACAAATGTAATTGTGAGAAGTACAATGATGCTTCTGAGTCTAAATTGTGTTCCTCCCAAGGCACATGTGTTCATCTATTGCATAGTATTTTTGTGTGTGGTTTTATTTTTCCCCTCTATTTTAAAACAAGTAAACGGCTTTTCCCTTAATGACCGCAAAGAGGTAAAGGTTTACAGGATTCCTTTTCAAATCTGTCACATCTCTGTTTCTGTATTATTGAAATAAAGCAGCCATAGGCCCTCTCTCTCTCTCTCTCTGTATTCCTGGCTTTGCTCTGGCCTGTGATGTCAATACAGACTAAAGACCATTAATATCTGATAGCTGCAAAGGACTTTTATTAAACACTGATACTCCCATTATGATCTCTGGTGAATAGGTTTCCATATCAGAAAAACACCATTAGAGTTATCAGCAGCTGGCACAGTTTTAACCTCAGCAGAGGCCAAGGAACAAACAAACAGACTGAAATACCCCATCATCTCTAGAAGCAGTTACTTCTACTCTGAGTGCAGGTAGATTGGTGAGGTACCAGGGGGTAAATTTGCCCTCTGCTCCTGCCATACCCATTCCTTGCACAGAGAGAGACAGATGTAACCTCCATGACTGACAATCAGACCACTGTGACTAGCTTTTCATTCAGTTTATTTGCTCTTAAGCCTTCTTTGCAGACCACTTTTATTCTAGAGAATCAAATACACTGGAAAGCAACCCAGGTGTTCAGACAGCTCCAAAGGTAAGGCTGTGCTGAAATTGGTACTGAAAGCAGGACTTTTAACCTTTCACACTTCGATGACTGAATTTAGACTCCACATTTAAAACTCTCACTTTTCAGAGAACAATTTCTTTCTCAGTAATTTATGTATGTATTCTATGGGAGAAGATTCACACGCTGTGGCAGCACAAACATTTAAAGTGAGTGCTTCAAAAATCCCCGAAGATTATACCACTTCAGCCTCCAGCAGCTGACCCATATTTAACACATTTAACGTGCACTCCTGCACAAACCACCTCAGATGCAGATGGCTTTTGTGATTTGTTCCTTAACAGGCAAAAACTGATTCAGAGTGGCAGAGAAATGGCAGTGGACTGCTAAGGACCTCTAGTCACTTCCCTTCCCAAATACTGCCAGCTGCACTAAGGTGATGCAAAAACTTTGAGGAACCAGGTGGATGGGGAAGGGTTAGAAGGAGAAACGAGCTGTGCAGGCATGTGTTGGACTACACAACAGGCAGGCCTAAATACCGCTGCTTCAGCTACCCTGGTGCAATGAGCAGCATTGCTGGACGGAAGCCTCCAAGCCTCAGTGTTTCCACATGTCCCTCCGCTCACAACAAGTTGCTCTCCTTCACAATATGGCATACAGTCTGAACTTCAACCCCACACTTTCTCCTCTGAAAACAGCCCACTTAAGAGTGTCATCACGGGATGTGTGTCTGTGGCTAATTGGTCTTTAAAACTGGCAGAGTCTGGCATGGAATATACTTGTCTGCAGGTGTAAGGATTGGGATGTTAGAAAGGTACATAGGGAGAGTTTTGTCTGGAGGTGAATCTGGATTTAACTGATCAGGCCTGGATTTTTAGCACTGGCATTAGCATAAAATGCTCAAAGGGGTATAAACATTGAAGAGGAAGCATGTGGCATCCACGTAAGAGAGAGTCTTAATCCAAATTGCTGTCATCATCACCTTAAATATTAAAGAGAGCTTAATAAGAAAGACTTACCACTAATCACATGCAGAGTCAATGCCACTGTACATTCTTGTTGCTGGTTGCCTGGAAAGGAAAGTAAGTTTTGATTATGCTATGTCCCTAAATGCAAGGTGGAAAAGGATAAGAGCTGGAGGTTTAATCTAAACAAGCTTCCACCTACCTATGTCTTGCATTTTTACTCCCCATCCTGCCCTCAGAAGGTAAAAATAAATTGCTGGATTCTTTGCAGACCATGAGTACTTGCTGATGGAGCGGCACCTGAAATCAGAAAAAAAAATCTGCTTTACGTCTCTGTTGACTGGGAATTAATTTGTATATATGTGCTACAAATCACTATCTCCACCAACTGCTTGATATGGAAAGAAGAAAATGACGCTAGTAATGTATGACCCTGAGAGTAGAGGAATTGTAGCTATTTACATCAGTTGTCAGCAACCTGCTGCTTGTTTGCGGTGTTGCTGCATGGATATAGATAACCTCTCTGAAACATTAGCTGAGACAAAGCAAGTAATTCTTTGTTGACACATTGTCAGTTTCTAATTTGTTCTCAAACTGTGAGGTAAATCCTCCATCTCCACTGGAAAAAGGACTGCTCTATCTCGCATCAGGCTTTCTGCCCTTTTCACTTTCTATTCTCAGCTGGAAATGTAGTCGAAAAGGAGTTTCCTGCCCGGAAACTGATAAAACATACCAACAAAATTATCTGGAGAGTTTAACCTTAGCTGCGGTCCCTTTACATCACCCTGAATAAAAACACAGACCAATGCAGAAAGAAAACCATGATCCTTATTAGTGCAGCATCAGAAATCAGGAGGGCTGCAGTTGCAAGGGAGAGAGGTTATCCTTTGCACTTGGAAAATGTGGCTTTAGCTACAGAAATAAATGCCTCAGAGCCAGGTCTTGGTGAGCAAAACTGAAAAGCTGAGAAACAAAACCAGACTGATGGCTCTTCATGAAACATTATTATGTCAAGAAGAAACGGCAAATGCTGTGGCAAGGACTTCATCCTCTTTCCACTCCTACTTCTTGGTGCCTTTGAGGAGCCCACACTAAGAATACAGTAAAATGCGATGTGCTAGGAATTTCCTTGCAGAGAGATTGACCTGATTACATTTCACTGGGCATAGGAGCTCATTCTTCTTTCTGACTGCTGCTCGGATATAAGACTGACAGCTGGACTCCATCACTTGGATTAATGGGTTAAAAGCTGACATCTTTTTAGTATTTTGGACTTTATTTTCTTTATCAGCTTGACTTTCATGCTCAGAGTGCTCTTGCCACAATATTCTTTTAAAAGTACACTTGTCAGGGTCCATTTGCTACTAGCTACCTTGATGGTGACATCAGCGATGGCTGCGGTTTACCTTTTGACCTTAGAGAGGCAGCAGATGGGCCCAGTAATAAATCCCGATTATTAGTGAAGGAGCCAATAGCTTGGAAAGACAGAAATAAAAGTCAGGCAGTTTTACACTGCAGTTCTTGTTATCTGCTTTGATATGGAGTTGTGGGCCGTGTCAGGGGCGATGATGAGCAGCCTGGGCTGCCTGCAGCCCTCTGCTCCCGGGCAGGCGGTGTGTGCCGTGCTGCTGGCCTTCTCTTCCCGCCCTCCTTCCCTCTTCCCTTCATCCCCCAGCAGCCCAAACCACCTCCCCACCCCGAGTCCACTTAAGCTTTTGGGTCCATGACTTAAAAGCAGCAGGCGGAAGGGTAAGAGCCCTCGGGGTAACCAAGGGGCAGCAGGAGCTGGGCCGTTCTCCTCAGGCTACTGTGGTAATGGCTGACGTGTGTCATGCAGGCCCTCGAGGAGGGTGCAAGGGGCTGGAGCGCTGCCGGGAAGAGTCCTCAGCGCAGCCTGGGTTTGGCGAAGGACGAGGGAACTCTGCCATGACATTTTAAGAGTGTTTAAAAAAACAAACAAACAAACAAACAAACCCGATGGCACAGTCTCCTACAGCGTCGATTTTGTGTTCAAGATGCTGGGGTTTGCAGGCAGTGCGGCCGGGCCAGCCGGCGGCTGAGGGCCAGCAGCAGTTACCTACGATGCCTTGGTCAGGCCTTGGTTATGGAAAATGTGTTTTAGCCAAAGCAGTACACTGCATGGCTCAGCTCAGACAAATATTTTCCATTTTTGGAATAAAGATGTTTATGTTTTACTCTTGGCTGGTTTTGGTTTTTTTTTCCCAACATGTATAGTTTGATGGGAGAATTTTCTTGATTGTTTCTAGGTGTGTTATGTAGTTTACATACTCAAATCCTGCAGCAAAGTTCTTGGTAAATTGTGGCTTTGCACAAGTAAAGACTGTAAGATTTTGCTTTATATAAACACAAAAAGCTGCCTATAATATTGCTCAGCTGCATAAGCCAAATTTCCAAGATCCCATTGCTACCCGCATGTATTTACAACTTGGATATTCGCAAGCCTTATTATATGTTGTATGACCCTGGACAGGAGAATGATGAAGCAATTGCTGTCTTAATTATTAGGCATAAATCACCTAGGAAAAATACATAAGAATCTTTTTCTGAAATTTCTGTGTATGGCTTTTGTCATTTTAATTTATGGCTTTCTTCTTTTTCTAGGAAAGGTGACAAGGCAAAAAATGTTTAGCATCTTTGCCTTAAGTCTTCTCTGGAAAAGAAAGAGTGGGATAAGTAATTTTGTCTTCTCCTCACCCCAAGTTTTTGTTGATGCTTTGAAACATTTGAAGTTTTCCATTCAGTACTGTTTTCTCAATAGATACAGAAACTGTCTTTCAAAAAAAAAAAAAAAAGATGAATTTATACTGGGGGTCCAATCCCGCTCCTTTTATGTCTGTGAGCAGTCCCATTTAATTTACTGAGAGTAATGTGAACAGACTATACCTTTTAAACCAAATCAAAGAAAATTTCACACTTTTCTTGTCTTTCCCATTGATTCTACACTTTCCCATTCACTTACTAGTAGGAATGACTGTACTTCGTCCTGGCTTAATTTGCAAACTATTATTAAACTATTGGTTTTGTTACAAGTGATTTACAAATGAACATTGATTTTTTGCATTCCAACAAATCAGTCATTTAAAATTCCAATGAGTTATCAAGCAATTCCTTCCCCAAAAAGGTATGCGCGGCAATTAGGACATTTTTGATTGTTGGTTAAATTTACTTCAGGAATATGATGGAGAAAGGTCTTTCATATCAAAAAGTTCTACAATTCATTTTCAAAAATGGGAATAATTTCTAAGGTGGAAAAAAGATTGTGGCTTCTTTTTTTTTATAATTTTCATAATTGTCATTCATTTACCTGATCAGAATTTTTCTGTGAAAATATTTGGTAGCAAATCTGCAATAGGTAGTTTTAGATGCAATACTGCAACCTTTGTAAACAGAAGTACCAGAAAAGTAAATTTAAGATGCCATTTTCTATCTCTGTATAGTGTAAATGAAGAACACACATAGGAATCGGGCCCTTAATTTGCATAACAACAGACACAAGCTTACTGGAAAATTATTAACGGCTAGTGGTTTTACTTCATCAGTCGTTAGTTATATCAATCACTTCCTTGCCAGCATGGAAACAGAAGCTCTACTGTTTTGGAGAAGAAAGTGTATGTGTATTTTGTGTGTGTTCCATATAAATTACCCAGGTGTTTTAATACATCCAGGTGGTTTTTTTATTCCTTTTGGAAAAACAGAAAGGAAACAACCCAAGGGCTAATGTTCTAATTATCAGTGGTTGTGCAAGCCTCCAAAAAGCATGTATTCTATAACCCCTGGAAAAATTCTGACATGTTATAAACTGGCTAAATGAGCTTAAATCAGTAAACAAACAAATTGGTGCCAGCACAGTAGTACAATAATGCAGTGCATACTAAGTGACTTATTTTCCTAATGCCAAAAATAGCTATATAAAACAATGCTAAATAGCCTTGATTTTTCTTTATATAATTTGAGTTAGAAGTTTTAAAAAGTCATAATTCCTGACCTCTAAAGAAGAACAGTAGAACATGTAATTTCTCAGAGATTTCTGGGAAATTCTTTGTTGACCAAATCATATATGATTCAAAATGTTAAAAATAAAACATATTTCATCCAACTACTGCAGTAACTCTGGAAGCTTGGGAGCATGATTTTTTTTAGTTTAGCATTGAAAGAGGAAGCCAAATTCTTCTCGAGGGCAGATCATACTGGGCTAAACTGAGTAATATTGAAATAGGATTGCTTATGTAGGAAATGATACAAAAGCATGTGGGAGAAGAGCATAAAAACCTGTAAGGAAATGTAAGACACTCCACAGTGGTTTCTGGAATCAATGATAGGGCCATCAAAATRTAATGAAAAAGTATAATTTTTACTCTTTTAATTCCTGATAGCTGTTTATCTGCTTTTCTATTCTGTATTGGAAAATACTGTGAAGATGTGAATTTTCTCTATGAACAACAGATAATACCCTATGTAAATTAAAGGCTGGCCCTGCCTGATTGCAGAAGTGTGGGGAGAAAGTTGCAGAGGCCATTCCTTTCATTGTTGTGCATATTATTTTTTGCAATCCCAGGGTGTGTAAGGATAATCATTATTTATGGTTCTGGTAATAGACTTTGGTAGTAACTTCTTGGGGTGTGAATATAATATACTCTGTATACAGAATCTATTGTGTGTTTAGGAAATGGAACTGAATTCAGTTTTGAGTTTTGCAGGGTACCACATACTGTAACTTCCTGAATTTTTAGTTATTGACAGTTTTTAAGCCAAAATGTTTATATACTGACTCTTGTGTAGGTAAAATCTTAATACCTTAATTTTTCTTTTATGATCACATAATGATGTCTAAGCCGCCAGAATCCTGTATACATGCTTTTACCTTCTTTTGACTACTTAATGTATTGATGTTAATATCTATACTGGAATACAGATCATCACATTTATGCATTCATACAAAATCAAAACAGCATGTCTCAAGCACTTGCCTCTTTCAAAATCCAAAATGCTTTTCACAAGTGACATACATAGAAGTTTTTCATCGTTGGAAATTACACAGACACGCACACAGACACAGAGCTGTGGAAGAAAAGGTATGTATATTACTGATTACATTGTTTTTGGCTTCCGTCAGTAACATACCTATTTCGACCAGTCAATGGTACTGGAAACTGCATATTTGCTGACAAAAGTGAACTAGACCTATGCACATGAATTTGTGCTTTAAATGAGAAACACTTTGTTTAAAGTGTTGTGTTCTCTCCTGTCTGCGTTTAGCTACACTAACGTATTTCTCTATGTGAAACTGAATAATTAATTGTCCCAATGGTGCCATCAGGGAAGTGTTTTCAATTGCTGTTTCTGGAGACTCCATTGCTACTCAGCTCCCATGAACATGTCGATAAACATACATGGTTGACTACAACAGAATATATTTCTTTTACACACTTCACAGTCTTTTTCTGAGAATATAAGAGACCTGGATATATAAACTGCTGGTGTTCTTTGTGCAGTAACAGAGTCCTTAAGTCTGAACTGTTGCTTTTCTAGACCGCGATCAATACGTTGAAAAAGGAAAATAGTACTGGGAGCCTTACTAAAACTCATTTGTACCTAAAAGGAACTCTAACAATGTAAACAATATTTGTTGATCTTGGTAAAAAGCATAAAGCTGTCTTTTTGTTTCCCCTCTTTTTTGAGGAGCAGGCATTTCTATAGGGTTTCCTTAATTTTAGTTGCTGCTTTTGCAGAATCATGGTTGATGACCTTTTCTGAGGGAACGTCCCACATATTTATTGCAATTGACCTCCTTGCGAATTAATCAGGATTTATATACAGACATTTTTCGTCATAATTAAACATGCAGATTTGTATCTTTTCCACGGTAGCTTCACACACGTATTCAATATGCAGCACAGCTACAATCATAAGTAGTTTATCATGGCTTTCCCTTGTCTTCTAAAGGATGTAATGAATGCCAAAAGGTATATAAGTGAATCTATCCATCTCTCACAAAGTATTAAACTCCATTAGGAATTAACCATCTGTATTCAGTCTGCTTCCTGGTACCCAAATTATGAATCCAGAGAAATGGCTCCACACCACAAAACAAGGCAATGCTCTTGTTACAGGATCCCACCCATCTGTACAGCAATCACATATCTTCTGGGATCTGTCCATGATTACTATACATCTGACCCTATTTCATAGCATACTATTTTGCAAGTCAAAATTCTCTGGTCTTGATGTGCCACTGAGATGGTGCAATCTGTACTACTGGTTCAGTAACAATGCTCCATTAGAATAATCACATCTTGTAACTGCCCTGTATGTCTCTTGTATCCTCTCAGCACTCAAGGCCATTGACCATGACTGGTTTTTGTTGTATGGAAGCAAAGTTGCTTCTCATTGTCATTATTATTTTGGTCCATTCATGCTTGGGGGACCAAGCGGAAAGTGAATTTTTACTTCTGTGTTTATTTTCATGTTAAACATCTGACAGCTTTCCTCCTCTTTCACGGTATACAGCACATCCACTGGCCTTCCTCCATGAACAGTTTTTGATGGTGTTTTTTGAGAGACACAGAGACACACACAGAGATTTCTTTTTATATGTTACATCTATTGCATTCTATTTAAGTATAACTTGACAGAGATTTTCTGCTGAGGTAACAGCTGACTTTTGCAGGGAAAGCTGCGAAAGTTTTTTTATTTTTTTTCTCCCCCTTTCTCTGAGAAATCCAAAAGCTGGGAACCAGAACTAGGCAAGTTCAAACTAAAAGCCACGCAAGTATTTTTAACAGGGAGGACAGATGATCATTGGGATAACTGACATGGCTATTGCAGATTCTCTCTCAATGTACAATAGCTACACTTACTTRAATTATGAAAAATTTTGCATAACTTAATACATAAAATTTGTGACATGCATTCAATAACCTGATATTTATATTACATATGTCTCATTTTGCTGTGTGTGATTGTCCCTCTCTATTTATGCTTATCATCCACCTGCTAAAGGCATCAGATACTTTTTTTTGTAAATGCACTTTGCTACTCTATGCATTATCTCTTCCTAGAGATGTAATTTAGCCATTGTGTATGTTCTGCTATACCCATCATTTTAGAAAAATCACTTGTGTTTATCAGATTGCAAGAGTCTTTTGTTAAATCAACACAAAATGTTATCCTCTTCTTCAGTCATCGCAATTACACCACTAAATGCAGAATTATTAATTCACAGCTTTAGCTCACAAACTGCCTTACTTGTTCCCACAGACTTGCGACTCTTGCATATTACACAGAGACCATCATATAATCCACAATCTTCTGATCACTTTCCATTTTCTGTTGGGAATTAAATTTTCCAACATTTGCTCCTTGTATGTTCAAGGCAGACACTTTGTTATATCGACAGTAACTCAATTTTCTGTTTCCTTAATTTAGGTCTCCTGCAGTGCAGTATTGAAAGTTCATTCTGAATCCAACAGAAATTACTATTTTTGTTAAAGAAAAATATGATTTTAAAAAACCTCATTGTTCAGTTGAAAAGAGATGAAAAAGTCAGAATTGAAGAGTAAAGAAATATGTAAAGATGCAAGTCTTAAGGCTCAAAATATCACTATTGAAAAATAAGGAAGTCTGTTAATTCAATATCAAGGTTTGGAGGATGACTCCAAAACCAAACGGTTAGGTGATGAAACTCAAATGATGGTATTTTTTCATAAGTCACATTCATATGTGAATTTCAGAAAAGGCTTGAAAATAAGCTCTGCCTAGTGTTTGCATTAACTCAATTATTTCAGAAGCTTCAGGCTTACCTGTTTCATTTTAGCTAGATTCCACGAGTTAAAGATTAGGGGCTGAATTAGTCTATTTTATCGTTGACTGGATGAATGAGTTGGTTGGTTTTTTGATTGCAAACTTCAGTTTTCCAAAATCAATCTACATTATTTATGTTTCAAAGATACTTGTTTTCTGCTGTTTGAAGGTCCTTGTGTTGCAGAGAGCCTGCAACGGTAGCAATGACAGACATAATTTCTATCCCTATTCTTCTAACTATCAAATCTAAGACAACCCCCATAAATGGCAATATTACAAAGGTGAAACAATGTTCAATGGCATGTGCAAGACAAAGAACATCTCCAAATAATGTTGTTTGGTGATTGAACGAGCCACTGAAACAGAATAAYGAAGTGGAAATCATGAAAATAATGTCACATGTTCTACCCTTATTTCTTGGCTATGTCAGAGAAGCTACACATGCAGGTGAGCTGGTCTTTAGGATGCTTAGGTACTCTCAACTACATTTACACCCAAAGATGCAATAAACATTTTCCAACAAATATGAATATGCCAGCATTGTTCTTACGCTATTAAAAATGAAACACAATAAATATTATCTAACAGAAGGAGGGAGAAATTTCCCCAGAATAGAAGGCAACAAAATGTCAGCTCTATTTGTACAAGAACTTTAATTTTCAACTAAGCAATCCCATGTACTAGGAAAAGAAAATCTTTTCAATTTAGAGGACTTTGACAAATATTAATATATCACAGTTGCAATGGGATTCATTTGTGCTGTGGAATCCAAGAGGTCAGTACATCTGTAAAGACTTACAGTACTTAAGAGATGATCGTACAAGACATATGGTTTAATCATGATGTATTTAAGCCTTTTTTATCTGCTTAAGAATTCAATGATTTTCTTTCTCTAATTTAAGAAACCATTTGCTATTCCTCTCAACAACCAAAAAAGTATTAATATAGCAACCAGTGTATTAAAAATGGACTGAGAAAAATCAAAATTACATAACTTAATTGATTACAACTATGATTAAAATATAGATATAATGATTTCAGTGTTAATCCTTATATGCTTGACATCACACTATAAATTGTTATATATGGGTGGATTTCCTATAGAATCTCATTTATAGCACAGTAAATCCTCAGAGGAAGATAATGAAAATGTGGAAGGACCCTGTGATTTATATCTCAGCATTAATATGTTTATGTCACTATCTTCTAACAGCAGTTTATTCTGCTAAAACTATGTCCTCCCAATAATGGTCATAACCATTGTTTTATTTTCAGAATGCTAACACATGCGTGTCCAGTGTTGCATGAACCATGGTGGAAAAAGTCTGCCAAGGTTTTAGGTATCTGCTTTTGCCAACTCACCCTTCATCGTTGCTAGAATGCATATGCTCCCCCCCATCCTCATTGATGGCCAGCCATTGGTAAAGGAATGTGGTAATCACAAATTGTAAAATTATTCCCTGTGCCAAAACTATGGGAAACTTTCTGCGTAGAAGTATCTAATCCAAAGAGATTGTAGATGTGTCACATAGCAGCTATTCAAGGTGGGCTGCTTGTGGTACGATTTGGAATTGAATGCTCAAGTCTGTAAGTGCAGGTCAAGTGTACAGGCAGTTACATTAAACAGACTATTGAAGTGGAGCGTGACTAGAGCAGCAACACAGGGTAATATGACTCTCTTCTGTAAACTCAGTCACCAAGTATCACCTTTCAGGAATGCTTGTCTTTTTTGTATTCTCCTYGGTCTTATTAAAGTATTTAACAAACAAAGTATCCAAATATTTGCATATTATCTATCTGGCAGTAGAACAGACTATAAAGAGCACAGCACAGGACATGAAATATGAAATAATTCCTTTTATCACCCAAATAAGAGCTGGGAATATTAAAGGTTATTAGATAATTTTAAAAATTCCTAAAATTAAAAGTTATTAAACAGTCCTGCTCATAGATTATCTGATTATGGACTAGAAAAAAAATGCAAGTTAAAAGTTAATTCAAGAGTATTAGCTTGCACAGTCTTAAACATAGGGTTTAGTCTTTAATAACAATCAAGCCTACAAACAAACCAAGGAAAAAAGTTGTAAGCTTGGTACAGAACACCCATATGTTAATTCATAGCGTAGACAGGAAGCCACAGTTTAATTTTACCTTGTTCAGGCAGTTCCTCTCAAGTACGCTAGGATTTACTTTTATCCATTAACAGGATGATTTTTCATACTGTTCATTAACATATGTTGAAAACATATCCTTTTCTGAAGGAAGACAAGATTAGCTATAATACATATAAAAGTTTAAAAGCTGTCATTTAAAAATGGGACTAGGCTTCTGAAATCTGTAGTTTAAGCTCTGAGCATAACCATGCCCAGTAACATATTTCTAGCACTAGGATGCATCTCAAAAAAGATTAAAGACAGAAGGATGGGAAGCATTTTATAGCAGGAATCTAGTGGCAGTGAAGCCTACAAAAGAGAATAATTTAATAGGTTCTTAATCAGAAACTTTTAGAGCATGATATATTCCTCAGCTGAGTTCCTAATCAAGGATGAACTCTGACAATGTCTGAACTTTCTGGTTTTGGCTTGATCTGGAAAAGACGAGAATTTGATTTGGCAAAGATGGGATCATTCAAAAATACCGTGATGCACCTGGTTATCGTTGGAGGCTGCTCTGGATAGCACTCTATTGGTTGTCCTTGAGGACGTACAGTGAGCTTGTAAGATAGGATGTGAGTTTTTAGCCATCGGCATCTCATGCACCATTACAAGGAATTAAGGATAAAAATAACCTTATTTGTTTCCTAAAAAACCTGTTGTGTTCAGCGAGGGCACCAGCCTACCTTCCTTCTGTAAATGAGTAAATATTTGTTCTAGGTGAAATGTACACTTATCCTGAGGGCTAAAATTGGGCCTTGCGATAATATGTGATAGCTTATTATTTATGCTCAGAATGAATGCCGTCGCCTACTCAAAAAGGTCCTGTAGCATTTTCTTTGCAGATATCTTCCACATGGTAGAACCTCATGTGATACTGCCAATGCTCTGAGTCTGCTATGTGTGGATTTGGATAGACAAAATATTTGGATCTAATAATTAAGATCTATAACAGTCAGCATCACAGAATCATAATGGACTCAGGAACCAAAAAAATGAAATTACATTCTTATTTGAGCAGAACCTGAAACCGTGCACCAATCTTTTCTTTAGCTAAATCATGTTTTATCATGCTTAAGTTTTCCTTCATGGGTTTTATATTGACCAATTGCTTTGAAATAGGTTTATTGGAATCTTGATTTTTAATTAGATTGCATGCTGGTACTAAGCAGCCATTGTTTTCATTAATAACAAGTGCTGTCATGGTCATATAAGAGATTTTTTTAATCTAAAACAACCTGGTCATTTTATGTACAGACTATCAGCAGCCAGACACTGTTTACTTTCAGTGACTGCAGCATGTTTATGTATGTCTACCTCATCAATTAGAAACAAATAGCCCAGAAAGGATGTACTCTTAGCATCTAAGTAAATAACGGAGATGGATAAATGAAAGTTACTAAATCAAGATGAAATACATTTCTAAAGCTGTGTCAGCTGTGCTTTCAGGCCCAAGGAAAACAAAATTGATCACCTGGTCACAATCCAAGGTCAAAGGTCTGAAACAGAGACTGCTGACTCTTAGGTAAATGACATGTTTAAAATAATAGGATAAGAGAAGTTTTCATCTAAAAGGAAAAAGAAACAAGGAATATATGTATATGGAGTGGTGGTATTGAGAATTATGTAAAAACTTTTTACCTGCTATTTTATTTCCTCCTTATGAAATAACTAGGGATGAAAATCCATCTGAAATCAACAGAAAACTTTCACTGATTCATGAAGATCCAGGTTTCATAACAGATGTCCAAATATGTTCTGTACTCTGGTAGTGAAGTGAAAAACCAACATCAAAATGTGATTTTTTTTTCCTCTGCTTCGGTTCTTTTTCTTAAAGTGTTAGGAGCAACATGTTTTCAAGACTGTTTATCAATAAATAATCCTAAAATGTTTGTAAAATATTAAGAATAAAGTAATCTCTACAATCATGTTTCCTCTCATGAAATTAGGGAAAACCGGTAAGAATGGAGAACCAGTCTTGCAGAAAACTGTACTCCATGGAAGTTTGTTTTATACTTCATAAATGCATAAGACTCAACTCTGCTTGGGGAAGTATTAGTGACATCACAGCAAAGTTTTACAGAGGGGATGGCTTGCAAAGCAGAGCCACAGAGATAGGGTTTTCYAAGGACTTTTCCACTGGATAAAATATTTTCTTTAGGGTAGGGTCTATTTGATGAGGTATCAATTTAGTCTGGTAAAAACTAACATTGTATTGGTACTGTGGCAAAACAGGCAAAATAAGTCTTATTTCCAGAAGAAATCAGGAAGCATGAGATAAACAATTTTTTTCTCAGGATTAACTAAGAATTATACATCCGACTCAAGTTTTGATTACAACGCGCTCAGATAACAGTGCAAATTCCAGATGAAATGCTGATAGAAATGAGGTTGTCAGCAGTCTAAACTACAATCGATCCTTTCACTCAGCCAAAGGGATATCATTATAATTATTAATTATTTCATTTTTATTTGTGCCTTAATCCAGATAAAGCAAAGTGACTGCATTTTTGGAAACAGTTACTTTTCAGTCTAAGATGGTTACCGCATCACCTCCAGTCAGAATAAAACATCACTGTTGTGTATCAAAGATTCATCACCCAGCTGAGCTAGAATTCCCTGTTTGCTCTGAAATTGTGGTCTCCTACATGACAGTAAAATTTGCGAAGTCCCATCTCCAGGTTGCCCTGCCATTTATTAAATATTTTAGCCAGAAAGAAACATTAAGAAGGCCTACAGACTAGGAACACAATTGAAAAACCTCTAAGAAAGGAAATATCTTATTAATTCATTAAGTCAAACTGCTTGTATCTACACTTGTATGACTAGAATTATGGTTCATTAACTTCATTTCTTTATATGAGTTAATTAGCTCAGAGGAGGCCAGAAATTAATTACCAGCTTATATAGTTTGTGCAGAATGGCATTCTGTTTATTTAGTTTCTCCTATTAACTTTTAATCTCTTCAAACAATAAAAGAGGTAATTAGTATTTTATAAACAAAAATGAATGCAACAAAGGCAAATAATTTGCCAAATAGTGAGGCTCCTGTGTGGAACCTGATAGTTGTGTGGTTCAAGTTACAGACCTTTTCACTGTTAAGTATAAGCAAAAGGAGATTGAAAATGTAGGTAGTCTTAAGGCAGGGCCATGCAATCCATCATTAAAGAAGAGCTACCTACTAATACCTCGCAGAGCAGAAAAACGAGCCTTAAAAAGTTTCCAGCTGTTTGAAAATAATTGCCCATGTATTCAGCTACAGTAACAGTTGTAGCTAGCTTTACTAAGGTACAGGAACAGAGTGGTACAAAACAGGAAAACAAAAAGAAACATTTCATTTAAGTAAAAGAAGACACAAAAAACACCTGAATGTACATATAAGCATATAAATGAGTATACTATTAATGCATACTGTATGACTGTGATACAAACAAAAGGTCAAATGTCACCAGTGTCTTTAGTGTTTAACAAGGGTGTGTTTCTGCACTAACTTTAACATATATTAAGTCTGTTTAGCAACTTATAAGATAAAACCTTGTATGTTGATAACATATAKTGACCTTTGCTTCATTTTTTTCCTCTGCAGAGACTGCATATGTGATATTCTTTGTAATTTTTTTGTAATTTTAATAAGTACATGGTAAATGTACAAAGATACAGCACAGTGCAGATATTCATCACCATATTTCTTGTGTACATGAGTAAATAAATGTAAATATGTGTCAAGCATGTTACTGAGGAAATATTTCAGGAAATTCTTGATGAGTGTTTAAGATTTTTATTAGGACTATTTATTCACTTCCCTACATCTGCAAAACCAGGTGCCTTTGTCCAGCTCTACAAAACCCGGAGAGAGTCATAAAAGCCCTCTTTAAAAAATCTAAAACCACCATGAACTTAAAGTCTGCAATCTTGAGACATTCATGGACTAAGAAAACGTTGTGAGTCTCATTGAAGAGCAAGCCCATGCCCTTCCCGCCAGTATCCATTTAAAGTTCCAGTTAAAGCCTGCTATATCTGATACTGTAAGACTGAGAACTGCTAATGTTTTGGTGTACAGGAAAGCTGTCAGTAATGTTATAATCTTACCCTGTCTTAGCCTTTGGCTGTGTGCAATTTATGGAAGCAAGAAGATAAAATATTGTGGGGTTGGTTATTTAGCCTGTTTGAGGCTTCTTGAAGAGTCGGGTGAGTCTCAAAATACATTGATTGCAAGACACTGACTAGATGTGTTAGGCAGAGAGACGTTATTATGATATGGTTCTATAATTCATCATTTACCTATAAAATTAACAGTCCCTCCATACAGAGAAACCAGGGAGCTGGTTTTGGGTAAGGAAGAAAAAGGTATAAGGAGTACATTAAATATTTACCAGTATGGTTTAATTGCTTTATTTTTGCTAGAATCAAATCATTTTCATTAATACATTAATAAAATGGCATCCTGTACAGTCTTTGAATGGTGAGCATTAAAAACAGACTACCATGTCTAAAGGTGTTTGCCTGGTGTGATAAACCCAACAATAAGAAAGCTTTGTTGGAGTTGCTCAAATCTGAAGCAACACAGCACAGGTCTTCCTCGTGCACAGGGGGGTAAATCTAGTCTCTGCTGAAGTCAACAGAAAAACTTTTACTGACTGCAAAGTGACAAGGATTTCCCCCACTGAAATCCTACATTTTACTTCAGAGCTCTTTCAGACTTCTTTTTCATCTAAGCTAAAAGATAGAAGTCTCCTTTCTCCTACTGCGTCTCTTCATCAGATCAGCACATGACATAAATGAAGAAACATTTGGAATAAATCATAGAAATCTTCTGCTAGAATTTAAAAAAAAMCCCTCCTTTAAATGACAGAAAGATAATATCTAATAACCTTTATCCTTGTATTACTCTAAGAAAAAAAGCCACAATAATTAATGCCATTTTGAAGGCTGCGGCAACAAAGGACAAGACTGTAAATTTCTCCAACATGTTAGAGACTTTGAAAAGTAAAGGAATTAGAAAGGATTTCAAGGCACTCAGTGAATCCTGAAGCTGATTGTATCAATGCTTCATCAATGAAACACAATATTCCCCACTATCTGTTCAGTGTACACAAAGGTCTTCATTGGAATTGTTTAAATCATCACAATTAATTTTAGCCTCTGACAAAGAATAGAATTTTCCTTTCTCTGGCTGTCTTGTATTTTATTCTGCTTTTGTCTTAAAACCCTCTTGATGTGAAACAGCTGCCATCTTCAACCTGATTAACAGATAGGCATGGGTTCTTTATTGCCAGCATTAGCTTTACAGCACAAATCACACGGCTTCAAAAGGCTGGGGAAACGATCAAACTGCTCACAACTATTACAAATGATTTCAAGCAATTCACCACTCCTAACTGGTGCTGCCTTTGCATATGATTTTCCCAGATAATTCCTGAATATGCTGACATGCCGTGTCAAGTTGATTTATGTAGTTCTGATGAGAAACAAAACAAAAGCTCTCATCTGAACACAGTCCTGGACAACCGAGCATGTTATATATGCTTTTTTTAATTTGCCCCTATTATTTCAACCTACAGATACAACTAGCATCTATATATATAGTGGTGAGAAGAAGGAAAGTGATATATTTTTAATTTTGACATTAATTTTGACTTTTAATAGTAGGATGACATTGTCCATATGGAGAAAAGGAAATAAATAAATCAGATGTAGAAGCTCAGGGACTTCAATATATTTGTATAAATATTTTTGCCCCATTAAGGACAAGTGAGAAATTTTTGCAGAAGTTCTTGYGTTGTCAGTTCAACATTTCCCGTTATTTTAATCTTTCTTTGCAATTTCTACTTTCACTATTCATTAAATCTTTTTAGGAGGAATTTTATCTATTCCCAGGCTAGCCATTCTTCTGCAAATAACATATTTAATTCCTTATAATTTCTAAGAAATGGGAAAATTCTCATCCCTTCCTCAACCTAATCTCCCTCTGCAACCCAGCATCTTGTTTCTCTCACTTTCTAATACAGAGAATTCTTCCTGTGTCCCACCCCCCACAGATACCCTACAGCTGAATTCTCTCTCATCTTTACTTCATTAAAGAGCAGTTTTAAAACTCAGTACTTAACCTGCACTTTACTTACTAATCTCTGCCTCCTGCTTCAGGTACAGCTGTCATCTATGGCAGCATCTACTGCATTTCAAGAACTCAAAATCCCCCCCTTCTCAAAAGACCCACACCGTCACCTGCCCACATAGCTAAGTATTCAACATAATTTTCTCATTTAAATATAATTATTTCCTCTGGTAGGTTCTGTCTCTGAACACTCCCACCAAATAGGCTTTCATTACTTATCCCCTTTTTGTTACTTACTAGCTTTACAACTCTTAATGTTCCTGCCAGGCCTGGCCTCCCTCTCTGACCTTCGCTCCCTCATTCTTCCATGAAGCATTCACAGAAGTTAATCTTGAACACTGGGGCATCTTCTACTTCCTTGCTAGTTTAGTTGAATTTAGGTGAACAGCTTGCTAAATTTTGTCTTTTTCTCTAGACATTTTTCAAAGCTGGGATTTCCCTTTTCTTTGCTTCTTTTCCTACATTTGCCAAGTTATTTTGTAGTTTACCTCAACTTTCTCATGGGTGACAGGTATCTGCATCTTCTCTCTGATCCTAATGGTCCCATCTCCCTGTTTCCTTTCCTTCTGGCACATGCATTTTGACCCTTGCCTTCCGCTTCATCCTCTGCAGCTAATTCTTGCTGAAGCAAACACGCTCCTCTTTGGCAAGACAGCTGCATTTCAAACATTATCCTCAACTGTGAGCCTCTTCTGTTCATCTAAAATTGTTTCAAAGTCAACCACAAGTTCTTCTTTGCAAACCAGGTTGCTTTGCTCTGCAGGGCTGCCGAATGACAGCTTCCCTTACATGTGACACCAACTTGCAATTCACTCTGCTGAACTACTTGAGAAAAAAACTTGACAACCCTGTGATAAATGTCTATATAGTATGGATATGCAAAGCCACTGCAGTCATTTCTCACTCATATAAAGCCACATCTTGTACATAATAACTATGCTCCTTCTGTGTTCCTCTTCAGTCTTTGAATTCAATGCTATACCTGTGTTTTGACTTGTTATGATCCCATCTCCTTTTATGCTCCCACGGTTCCCTTTTTTCTTTTACAACCTAGTTTCCTTATGCTTCTTACTCATCCCTTCCAAAGTTGCAGATTGATACTTTGCTGCTGCTTCTGCACTAAGTCTGCAACTGTCTAGCCAATGTCCTCAGACTCACTGGCTCCGTTCCTTTTTTAAATGCAGCAGTAACCCAATCTTTAATCAGCACACTGCAGCCCAGTTCTGCCTGCTTTTTGCTTACTATTTCCTATCCTTTATATCTCTCCTAACCTGCTGTTCCTATCATTTTTCACTGCAACCTTCTATAGCTTTGTCCATTTTTGTAACTCTTTTGTAGGATATTTGTGTGAATAATGAGTTATAAAATTATAGCRTGCTCTACTGAGCTGTTAGAGCATGACATAGGTCATCTTCCTTGCTACCATGAAATCCAGTTACACATTTTGGACATTTCTGTGACCAGAAGCCTTCTCATCTTGATGGGTATAAAGTCAACTTTTGTCATTCCTGCATTCATTTGTTGACATATCAACTCAACTATGGGACCTTTGAAAAGGAATGTGAATATATAATGTTAGATATGAAGCTTTCACGATCACAGGCAGCCCCACTGAAATATTTTCAAAGAGCATGATTTACTTTCAAAATCTGATCTGCACAACTGGTCTCTCTCCTTCCTCTTTGACAGATTTTTACAATGACCTGTAGTTTTAACATAGGCTGTTCTTACAAGTTCTTCTTTGGTAGTCTCAATGAAAAACATATTTCATGAGGCCATCAAACCTTTGCTGGATAACAGCAGAGGAATTTGTTGCAACTTCTATAAAATACTTACACCGTCTTTCCCTTGGAAGAATGTTTCTGCAATTATTTTAAATAAAGCCATATTTCCAGTGGCTTTTTTCTTCTGTTTTAAATCCCTCTTAAAAATTTCCTCACCATAAATCCACAAGCTAAATGAAAGAACATTAATCCAGCCCATCCCTCCTCCCTACATCCAACCATCTCATTAAAGTTTTTGTCTCCTCTTTTATTATGACTACATACCAGCATCCTTGTGAAGTTCATATAGCCATGGTGGCATACATCATGGCACCATACCTGTGAGGAGAGGAAATGATCATTTTTCCTCCCCCCACATTCTTACTATTGACCAAGGTTATTCTCTTTATCATGTGCAGATTTTATTGAGTGATGCCAAGTGAGATGAATAGAAGCAAATAATGACAGTGCCGCAGTGATGAAATGAGAGACAGAGGTCGTCTAGGTTTTATACTGAACAAATTGAGTCACATCCACTTCTCATCCATTATTTAGGGGTGATTGGGCAGGCTTGGCTTCTATAGATTTGATAATCATTCAGATGTCCATATTAAATATGTAACATAAATTTCTCATTTGGCTGTCGATGACTTGTCACTGCAAAACAACAATGCATAAAAAGGGCTTTAATGTATGGATTCTCAGAAATATTTGACATAAATAAATATGTAAAAGGCAGATAATAAAATCTGTTTCTGTCTGCCTGCCAGCTAGCCTTCATGTCAGACTGGACAGCCCCATCTAATACTGTGATTTTATGCAGCTGTATCCTATGAATATTGGCCTGCACACTAGAGATTAAAGCACAGCAGATGTTTCTCTGCAGGCTAACAAATATATCACCCCTGATAACGAATGACAAATGTTGTTCCATATTGTGTCAGACAAAACCAGGGCTCTTGTAAAACAAGTGTTACAGCTGGAATAGGATATTTTAACACAGTTACCTAAGGAGTAGGCAAACAGACAGCCGCCTGCTCAAAAGGTAGCAGAATCCTAACCTGCAGACATGCAGGCATAGCAGCAATCAAGTGCTGGAGTTCAGGAAAAGAGGGAAAAAACCCTCCTAACAATAATATGAAATATTCAAGGCTTTCTCTATATAATCATCAGATTTTTGTGTATGATCTTGTCATGGATCATTTGTAGCTATCCACCACTGTTCCTCAGTCATAGTGATACAGTAGAGAGTGTGATTTGGTGTGGAGAAAGGGTATGCGATGGTAGGAGACACACAGAAAGTCATCCTGTTATAGACCAAATGATGAGTTTATTTGGTTTATTATCCTGCAATCTCATGCTATCCCAATGGCTTCCAAGAGGCAGAAAGATGAATGTAAGCAGAGGAGGAAGGACAAAAATAGCCTGTGTGTTATGAAATATTACACTAGGTTAATTAGTGTACTGCATTGTTATTTATTACTGTTTTATTTGGGTCATTTTTTCCCCCTTGCACATATTAGCGATACGTTAATGTCTGGTCAGCAGCATGCCTTAGCAGCATGTCTTGGCAGCATGGAGGTAATAGTAAGTTCTCCCTCTTTACCTATTTGTTAATTCAGTATCCTTTATCTGCTCCCTTGCAAAAATAAACCCTATAACCTTCATGGGAGACAAGGAGCTTGAAAACTCAGCAAGTAAGGAAGATGGGATCATATTTTGATGCTCAGAATATTTGGAAGTTTCAGCTGCTGCACTTTGCGAATGTATGCCATTAGCATTTTTTTCTTAGCTTTCGAGTTGTCATTTGTCCACTGAATCGAGTACTAAAATAAATACGTTTTTACTGCTGGCAGAGACAATGGAGGAAAAAGGCAATACAGCAACATGGCAACTTTCAATCACTTCCTGACTTGTTAATGAACTTTTTTTTCCCTTTTCTAACTGAGACTTTGCTTTTGAGCTACGGTGTTTTCCCCAAGCCATTTTATACAATGAGATGGTAACAGTTGTTTGTCTGATAAAGCACGTACTATTTAGAACACAGATGTTTGATTATTATTTATTTCTCTCTGAAGCCCGCTAATTCAGTCCCAAATGATCTTTTTTTTTCCTTTTGCTTAAATTTAATTTGGAATGTATGTTGTTGGTAAGTGACAGATAGTTTAATTATTAATAGGATCCTGCAATGCAATGCACCATAGTTTTAAAGTCATCTGGGGCCAAACCAACACTACTTCCTTCCTTCCTTATGCTTCTGGGATTCCTTGAAGAATGCAAAGGTAATTACAAAACTCATGACAAATCTGCATGTATTATGTCCTTTCCTCAACATTTGTGCTTGCCTATGGTTTTACAAAGTACCGTTCTTACTATGAAACAGTAATGAATCAGGAGAGACTTCTGCTATGGTTGCTTCCTTGGGAGAATGGACTATCTGGGGAGCAAGGGGAGGGGGAGAGCGGAGGAAGAGAGAAAAGGGAGGAGGGAGTTGAGATGCTGAATACTGGTGCTGTAGTACATGATACTGAGACAAAGGTGGATGCACTCAGCCCCCGTGAAGGAGTGTGACTCCATGGGATCTGGTTTCTGTCACAGCGTGTAATCAGCACATGATCAAAATATGAACTAGAAAACAGAATTAAGGAAATACCAGGAAAAAAATGTCTGAAGTAGAAGCTACTGAAATAGTTGACAATTTCTCCATGTTTGGCATGTAGTAAACTCCTAGAGAGGTATTTAACTGTGTTGATGGGTTACACTTTCTAAGGTACTGAATGTCTTTCCTTAATAATTTCCTGCACTCAGGATATTTCATATTTCTGTGAAAGTTGTGAATGAATACAAATTGGGAGGGGGGATGTGTTTGCACAGATTCTGCTTCTAGTGTATAATATGCTGCTAATATTGGAAAGTTGCAGAACTGCTCACACTGCAACCTGAGTTTAGATATGGACCTAAACCTGGATTATGTACTTGGACATTGGAACTGAGGCTCACTCCAGATCCTAAATTGATGGATGCTTCCCAGAGCTTTCAGGGGAAGGAACAGAGATACACAGGGACTACCTTTCCAACTTCAGACTTGACTGTAAAAGCTGTGAATTTAAACAAACATTGAAGTATTTCTAAACAAGTCTGGAAGTTTAAGAAATGAAAGGTCTTACAGGACATATAGAGGTAGGCATCATTTAACTGATCTGAGATTTTAGGTGGGTGTTTGATAGGCTGCAAAGGTGAGGTGAAGGCCCACAGCTGGGGAGCGAAAGATGAAAGGTGCACCTTTATTGACATGACCCAGCTGAGGTCATAGCTAAGAGGGCTATCTTTAATCAGCAAATATGGTATAAAAACCTACTCAGCAGACTGAATGCTTTAATTGGTAAAACATTAACAAATGAAACTTTTAAATTTTTTACTACTGCTATTGAAACCATCACTAATGTGTAAAATCCATCCTTGCAGAAAGGCAGCAATAGAGTAGTAGAAAGAAAGTGCTACCAACAAGTTTGATTTTTAAATATTGCATCTTCTACCAAACGGTCTAGTCATTCCACACTATTACTGCTCTGCCACTGAAATCTCTGACACACCAGCACCAAACAAAAGTGCAGTGATCAAAGAAGAAAATACTAACACAGGTGAAGTTTTGGTCATCCTTCCTCTTCTTGTACATAAGAATATAAAACTCAAAGGCTATTCAAACTATATGAATAAAATTGTAAATATCTCAAAAAATAAAATAGGTAACATGATTTTAACACCTAACAGAGTTACTTATTCTGATGAGCACTTGCCCTTTGGATACTTACTCAAGCTAAACCAAAACATGCCTCCTAAAAACAACACTTCTGAGAGCCTGAGTGCTTCCTAAATTGCTTTGGAAATGGGATTTACAATTCTCAGTCCCATAGGCATTTTTGAAAATTTCTTTTACAGGTCACTATTCTTTCAGAACAAAACCACTGGAAAACAATAACCAAATACTCATCAGTGAAGTTAATGAAGACTGAGAAGTAAAACTGCCATAATGTGATGAGCTTGTTGTTCAAAATCTTTTTCTTTTTTTTATTTATTTATTTTTAAACAAAGGCCAGTCATGGCAAAAAAGACARATATGTTGGATAATATAGCAGGTTCTTCACTCTCATGTACTTTGATACCCTCTAAATAATAATAAAAAAAMCCAACCCAAAATATTATGGGAAATTTTACTGGAGAAAGATCACAGAACATGATGTCAGGTAAAACACAAGGGTAGTTGTATCAATGTACATATATGGCTGAATGAAACTATTCAAAATAWCTTTTAACTTGAAAATTAATAGTGATTTAAGCTCTAAATCTATTTAAGATAAGAAATAATAACATTGCAGTTACCAATAAACATGCCTATCTGACCATAAGAGCCCTAATTCATAACTGGGAAATTGGGGAAAGCAGAGAGGAAAGTGCAAAACTGGGAAAAAAAAAAAAAGAAGAGAAAAACAACAACAAAAAACCCCCACAACAACAAAGCAACAACAACCCTCTCCCCCCCAATCTTTAGATTATGTCTAAATCTCTTAAAAATTATTTCAAAATCCCATGGCTTTGCATCTTACTGCACTACACCCTGAGATTCTACTTTGAAATTTCAGTGTTTTACTCTGAGAACAAATGAACTCAAAACTCAGATCGGACAAAACTATTGAGTTGATTCCTGGGAGAAATCACACAAAATCACAGGTTTCCAAATGTAAGCAAGAGCTGAGAGTTCTTTCCGAGCCCCTTGGCTCTCTTTTACGTTTTGCCATTCTTCTACAGAGCTTCTAATATCTGTATTTCTTGGGAATTGGCCCAGGGGAGAACAACCCCCAGAAACAACAAACCAAAAAACTGTAACACTGGCTGCATCTCCTATCAAGAAGCAGGCCAAGTTCCCATTTCCAATCTGTGGTACAAATTCCCTTGACTGCTCCGGGGCTTTGACCCCCTCTTCTCGCAAAGGATTGTTTCACAGGAGTGGAAGGGATAGCGGTCTGTCTATCCAACACCTCAGCAAAGGGCACTGGGCGTTGATGCTCCCACTACATAGCCCTTTCTCTTCAGCATGCTTCTGCCTCGAGGCTCTCATCTGGGATTGCTCCCTTTCTGCTTAGTACATAATCAGCAGAAAGGTAGGTACATTGCTATCAGTCTCCAGCAATATCATGCTCCCGGAAGGTCTGACTTCATTTGTAGGAGCTTCTTCACAATGAAGCGATTTTTCTGCCTTGAAAGAAAACCTTGTATGCACTATTCAGTTGGGAGGGATCCCAAAGATAAAAATTTGTATTAGATGGGGCGAAATTCTTTCCTGTTATATAGTAAAGGCTGTCCCACCCCCCTGAATTTAGTACAAATGCACAGCATATTTGCTACCATGTGAGAGATGAATAATTGTGATTACTACTAAAAAACACATTAAACCATAGGGAATTCTGTGTACAAAACAGAGGAAAGTGGCTGAGCTTCATTTTGGAATATTTACTTGTGCCCAAAGGCTGCAATTGGAATGATGAGGCTCGGAAATTTATAATTCCTAATGAAGACTTCAGATGTTCTTTTTTAGCTCAAAAGCTGCTTCAACATGATGATACCTGTAAGACAACCCTTCCCCCTTACCCCCAAGTTTCTTCTATAACTTTTATGAATACAGAGCTTTATCCTCTAGCTATAATTAACTTAGACGCTTGGACACCTGTTAAGAGCTCTTCACTGCAGTGACAAAATTTATAAACAGGTTGAAAAAAAAAAAAAACAACTCTTGGCCGAGAATGCTTTTTTCCTCGTAAGAGACAAAACAGGACTGGTGGGAAAGAAGAGCCACTCAGCAGCAATTACATTAGATTCTCTGAAACGGAAACAATTAACAATCAAGCACATGCTAAACTGGAGTTACACAGGCATTTTTTCCTCTAAAAGTAAAGAAAAATAGTGGTAATGATAAATATGCTTTTGTTTTGCCTCTGACAAATACTTATTTTTTAATAGTGATCACTTTTTTTTTGAGAGAAACAGCAGTGACTGTTCTGCTTTCAGGATTAAGATTATTATATATGGCCCTTTATATCTTCTGATTAAGTACATGACTTTCCTTATAACAGGAGACACCATTCTCTCAATTCCTTTGGGCTGACAGTAAAATCTACGCACAGTAAGTTTCAAAGGATGTTCCTTATGTGTTTCTGTGAGTTGGAAGATTCATAAAGGTCCTTCTGAACTAACATCAGAGAGACTGTCATTGGGCTCTCATATTTCTACATGGGATGTTTTAAATGCACTAATTACATTTGGCCCATTTTCAGTAAGACCAACACTGTCTGGATACACAGAATTTACCATGAATGGATATCCTGACCCTAGGCATGACTTCTGGACATGTTGGACATACCATRCTCAAACTGTTGAGATAATCTGTGTATTCACAGTGACCACTGGTCTAGAATTTGCCRCCAACAACTGCTAAAACTAAGCTGTTAGATGTCCATAAATCAATAAAGTGGCCAAAAATTCTCTTTTTCTACCCAGATAGAATTCATGTTGGGAAACAGAGCAAGTTGAGGAAATCCTGACTTTGGTAGCTGTAGTCAGTAGGACGCATAAAGCCATAGCAGCGTTCACCTTTCTAAAATCCACACGGCTGCGTGGCTGGGACAGCATGCCGCTGTTTAGCGTCCAGCCCTCTCTAATCAACTCCAGGGAGGCAGGTGATTTTTATTTGAACAGGCCACTGAGTGCATGCAACTAATTGCTGCAGCTACAGAATTTGTTAAAGTAGTTATCTACCACCTTGGGTAGATACACTAGGCCAAGTGCAGACTCAGTCTCAGTGGACACTGGGCCATTTACTTCAATAATGATGACTTTGAGGTTATTGTTGGTAATATAATTGCCAGAGGAATTATATTATTACAGAACTCATGTCTTGATCAGAAATTAGCTGATAACCTGTAGGATGTTCTTCTGAGAACGGTTCAAGTCAAGTCAATATCAAGCATCTTTGTTTTTTTATACTCATCCTGAAGAAATATAACCAAAATGAAAGCAGAAAGGTGTAAAACCTAGGTAGACAGAGACATCATTGCACTCATTGCAGAGAAATGCACCGATTCTAAGGGACTGAACATGACCATGCAAACCATATTAGGGAAATTGTTAGTGCAATAAAATAAACTTTTTGTTCCTATTAGAGATCAAAATGGCTATTGAAAGACTTTGAAACAGCATCTGAGACAGGACTTGTTCTTGTCTATGAAGGAAGGAATAAAACTCCTAATGCTTAAAATGAATAAATATGAATGTCAACTAGCAAACAATAAACAGTTAAAAACAAAACAAAAAAAAAAGACCCAAAACAAACCTTACAGTCATATCACTTCCTCCAGCTGGAAAGAAATCAACACAAACACTGCTCTTTTGTCGCACTGTCTAAATGTAACTGATGTACAGTAAACAAAACTGAATTTAGCCAAAGATGAGAAAAAACAAATTCACACACAAACTCTGGAAATTGTATGGAGCTCATATTCAACCTTTTATGTTCCGCTGCTTAGCATCCCTCTTCTGCTACCCCAACCAATTAAGACGGACACTATATTTCTCCCCTCCTTTTTCGGTCAAAGAATCTTGGCACAACCAGCACAAACAAACTTTGCTAACAGCTTTAAACTTGGAAGGCCCGCTTTTTAAATATTTGCCGCTACATAATTGAAACAGCTGTTTTAATGAGATACCTACTGTCATCATTTTACCCTGGCTGAGCTGGGTGACAACAAAGCAGTAATAACGAATTCAATAATAATTAACTTGGGTCATCTGCTCATCTGTCATGGCTCATCAGCTTTAGGGAGAAAAATCCCAGTGAACTTCTCTCTTTTGTGAGCTTTCCAAAACTCTGCAATAAAATGCTTAGAGAGGACTCTAGGTAGCCCTTCAAAAGTTCTAAGCAAACTGGTAAGTAGGTTAATTAAATTTTATGCATGTTTAAATGCTAATGATTACATTCCTAACATTACAGTGTAATCTGTTATGGAATGATGTCATGCAAGCAGTGGTTTTTAGTGCCTAACACATTTCCATCCTGATGTGGAGTAGCTCTGGATCATTTATCGGAGGGCAGGAAGTTGACAGTGGTGTTTCGGAGCCAGGTTTTACATTTAGATCCTCTCCTTGTCTGTTGAATGTTAAGCAGGGGAGTTACAGAAAGCCACTGATTTTATGCCTACTGCCGCATCACAGAGGGTGATCCAACATACCCACGGCGTTTTCTTAGCTGCACAATAAATAAATAAATATAATAGCAATTCTGGGGAAATCAATAAGGATGGCATTCCTCCCAAATTACTCTCTCCCCAAAAGAAAAAATATCTTGGGACTCAGCCCGAGGTAGGTTCTTTTCATGATTTTTTTTCCCTTTTCCACAAAGCTGAAAAGATTTTTTCAGAGATTAAAAAGTATTCTTCCCTGAGAAATCAAAGGTATAGGTGTGGGGTTTTTTTTGTAAAATGATTTGGAGCATAAGATATGAATATCTGATGTCTTTGAACATGGATTTTTTTTTCCTTTTGCGTGAGGAAAAAAGATGGCTCTTGCTGCTATGAGAGGTCTTTTTTTTTTAACTTAATTTGGATCAGTTTATGAATTCTTATTAAAAAAAAAGTCATGGGATAGCTGCTGCAAGCTTCTGAGCTCATTTTGCCATTTTGCTTTCAGTGAAACCTGACCATGTTTATCATTTAGGAGGTAGGCGGTGGTTGGTTCATAGATAACCCCTACCTGTATATTAAAAATTTAAAAAAGAATTTAAAAAAAAATACCCTTCAAAAATTTCAAATGACACCAGCATATTTGTTGTCATGTTCAGTAATCCTATGACCAATTCAGTTTTGGAGAGGGGGTTGTTCTGTGAACTGATTTTAAAAGCAGCAGTAACAGACATCAGGTATAACATCAGAATCCTTCCAACATGCTGGCTGAAATCTCAGAAAGACTTTCACTGATGCAATATAACAGTCAAGGTGAATTAACAGGTTATTATTACAGGAATCACCACCACATATGTAATCTAATTAGAGATCTAAAATTTCAAAAAACTCTGAATTCATGAGAAAGAGCCTTCTGTTCTCACCTTGCTCTCTGGATATTTTGGTAAAACCTGATGTGGTTGAATTTTTTTTTTTTCTGCTGAAAACTAAACTTATTCACTTCTCAAGAATAACAATGTATAATGCATCATTTAGTTACTATATGAAAAATATTGCTAATTCTAATTATTAAATAAATAAGAACAAGTTATTTACTTCTGAATAATGGCAAATAAACCTTCTAGAGGAAGAAGATGGTTTGACAAAGGACTAGGAAATGCTCTCTTGCTTGTATATATTCTTCTAAAATAAACTTGGGGGAGAATAAATTTTGAAATCAGACGATATGGATGTTTTGTTTCATAAATAAGAAACAGTGTTATATCTCTACTACTTAGTAAGGCACATAAATAGACTGAAAGCATTATATTGCAGTAGCAGACGTGATGCATATTTCCAGAACAAAGGCTTTGAAAATGAACATGATGTCTCCATAGACTGGTGTACATTCCATACAGTGTAAACAAAAAATATGCTGTGTGTGGCGAGCAGTAAATTTGATCATTGGTGTGTAGGGAAATATTAAAAGCCTAACAGTGTATGTTTTGAAATAAAATAATGTCATTTTCAAATATTAATTGACTACAAAAAGCACTTTGAAGAACTGCAATGCAAAATTAATAATGTAAATTCAAACTTTTCTCTAAAAATATTTCATTGTCTATTTTAAGCAAAGTATTCACATAAAAAAAAAAATCTTTTTATTTTACATTTTTTCCCATATTCATACAGTGGGTCACAGCACCATGGGAGAATTGAAGAGAAGAAAATTCTTTCTGTTTTTTCAGGATTACACATATGTAGATGAGAATATATAGTAAATTTTGACTCCTGATGGCACCCATGGGATCAAATCCTGCAGTTTTCCCAGCCATTTTTAAGAATCTCTTTTTGGATAGATTAAGTATTTTGCATAAAGTAAAACCTGTTGAAAAATGTTGATTAATTCCATACATTTTGTGAGAATTTATCAGTTTCAATGAAAACTTCTCCGGTTAAAGAAAGTTCTATCTGTGCTGGAAAGGAGGGTGTTCAGTGGGTGAAAGCACACACCAGAAATGATATGCAATGAGCCAGCTCTACTCAGCTTCTCCTGTTATTTAAGTTTGTGTAAGTAATTAAATATTCATGGGGTGGAAGAAAGAGCAACTCAGAAGTTCTTTGGGTAGCATATTCCTTGAGGACTCATGGGTCTTAGTCCTTATTCTAAATCTAAGGCAACCACCACATAGCTAAGGGTTTTCAACAAATGTCCTAGCTATATTGTATCTTTCTCTTCTTTCCCAAATTACTTTCACAGTTAAACATGAACGTTTCAGTTTCAAGTTTCTCTGAAGCAGATGCTGATTTTTTTTATATTGAATATGTAAAAACTGATGCACAGCTGACAGTTAATCAGTCGAATGGCTATAATCACATAAGGAGTCAGCAAAAATCCAGGAAAAGAAACACGTCATCCAGGAGAGCCTCTAGCTTCTGGAAACTTGTTTACCAGTTCAACACAGGTGCAATATACATTACTAATTGAGTACCAACAGACCCACTATTTTCTACACATAACAAATGACTTTGGCATGCCTCTGCACTAGCTGGTCAGGAGGTGGGCTTTGCTTTGGGGGAGACAGACTGCTTTACGTGTCATTTCAGAAAAAACGAGGAACATGAAGTTCTCCTGACTGAGAGGTGGGTGTGGGTCAGAGGCCGGAGGAGGGACCATCCTGGGGGACATCAGGAGCAGGCGGCTGAACTAAAGAGTTACAAACCACATTGTGGATCCTGACTGGAGTCTGGGTTCCATAGGAAGCGGAAACTCAAGACAAACTCAGACCAAACTGAAATGGCTGGATCTAGAAGTGGGAAAACCACTGCTTCAAGTCTGCAAACAGTTTGTATGACTCAAAATCAGTGTATTTCACAAGAGTTCTGCTGACATTTTTCAACCAATGGTGTTATTCGCACTCTGTTTTGTTTTTGATAGCTTGTGGGTTTTGCTGTATTATGCCAGAAACAAAAGAATAAATAAGACCTAGATACACTACTGAAGTATGCTGTTATTTTTAGCCTCTCTTGTGTGTGGCCACCATATGAGTAAACAGACCCGAGGTCTCAGGACTGACAAATGGAAACCAGAACTAACTCTCTTCCCCCATCTCTTTTCCAGTCCCCTTCCTTCTGTGTAAACAAATTCAATGGTCCATATTCATCCCTGATTCATTGGGGTTCATTGCCAGAGTCCTCAGTCCAACCTAATGGTTTATGGTGTTAAAAGTTTTATAACTCTTGGGGGAGGATTTGTAAGCTCTATTAAACCTAACCTGCTGCCTGGAGTATTGCCACAAATATGACATATGGGAAACTCTTATGTGGATAGTTGAATCCTATCAAAGATGTTACAGTTTTACATATATTCATTTTTGAGAATAATTTTGACACAAAAGGCCAAGTCTTCTTCCCTCATACAAAGCGTACTTTTGAATAGAATTTTAGGAAGAAACAAACAAACCAAAAAATAATCAACCTTGCCTCCTCCCAATAACATCTTCCTTTTTTTCATTGTCTAAAAAATTGGTGTTATACCTTTTTTATCAAAAAAATATGCCTAGGTGACTTTTGTCAAGGAATTTTCACACTTATAACAGTAGGCCTGCTAGCATTCATGAAGTTACTCTGGTGCAGAAGCAGTTCCACATAGATGAACATGATGGTATATAACCTGGGAATTACATTGCTAAGATTATTTCTAGTTTTAGTGATATTGTAAAGTGAAATCAAACATCTATATACAAGCAATATAAAACAACAGATATTTGATGAAAAATTAAGTAAATATCAGATAAAATGTTTGTAATAATGATTACCATGAAGATTCTTGTTCTTACATTGCATATATTTTATTTTCACACAGAAATATGTGTGACATACTGTGCTCTGAGAAGGATCTTCTCTCTATGGAGCAAGAGGAAGAAGAGTTATTGTTGTGGAAGAYGTGGATGTGTATTGATGAGCTAAAGACTGGCAATAACTACACACCTTGCACAGCAGCCAAGTACTCATAAAGTTCACACTAGGAAAGAAAAACATTTGTTTTTCTAAATATGAAATAGGAGGTTCTGACTGGATATAATATTCCCACTGGAAGACAGTCATGCTCTATACTTGTTCTGTATATAATGTCTTCAGCTACGGCTGTGCAGGTAGTGCAAATCTTCCCTTCTTGTAACACAGTGGCAACTGTGGGAATTTTAACTAGGCTGGGGAAAGAATAAACAAAAAAACAAACAAACAAATAAAATCATGCCTCTAGTTATACAGGTGTAATTTCCTATGTCTAAATTTAAGGCATTTCTCATGTGGAAGCATTTGATCAGGTAGTGCTTGAACAAAATACATCCTGTTTTTCATGGCTTCTGCATAGCTTCCATGCAGATGCTGAGGGCAGCTCGCATTTGAACAGCTCAGAGCATGAAGACAGCACTGCACAGAAAAACACCTCGTTCATGTTAAAAACTAACTCATTTCTTGAGAGCTTACAATTTCCCTTGTTATTCCAAAGGGTGCAGGATTCATTTCTATAACTCTAGTGGCAGAAGTCAATCTGTTTCTTACTGTATTTAGTCGTTCCTAAAACCCACAGTTTTCTGCTCAAATTTTGGACTCATCTCCAGATATTCGAGAGAAATTTTGGCAAAGCTTGAACTATTTTCAATCTGATGAAGGAAGAACTTCACAAGTTACAGAGTCTCACTTTTATTCTCAAACACTCTTTCAAACTTTTCTAAACTACAGAAACTGTAGGGGTGTTTCTCTGAGAACAGATTTAGTTCTGTGTACAGATACAGGTAGTCAACAAGCCCAGTGTGGCATGTACTCCTCACGCAGAAGCCAAGAGTCAGTGGTGCTGTAAAGTGCTATAAGCCCATGAAGAGCCAGGTTCCTCTGCCTCATCTCATTATCACAGCCTCTGGCTCTTACTAAAGGTTTTCTTTATGATTTCTAAAGACTGGAAAGAATTTCCTATCCAATATCCATACACAGAGTTATTTTATATATAAAGGTTAAAACCCAAAGCGCACTGAAATCAATGTGAAACTTTGCTGTTCGATCAGCAGCAATGCCTGGTTCTTGTCTGGGTGGGCAATGTGTGAAAGTATTTTCGAGTGCCAGGCATAATTTCCCTTTCTCCGATATACTGAATGCATAAACAATGGAACCCTCTCCTACTGAAATGAACAAAAGATCAATTTGCAACACCAGTTTTCCAGTTCCTGGGGTTTTATATTCCAAAATTTATTTTATTTTCAAAATAAGAAATTCTGTATTTGTGAAGTTGGGCAAGACATTTTCAAACTCGGAAGTTGACTCTGCAACATTTTAAATATCAAAACTTCTACATTTTTTCACATTTTATTTATCTTATGTCACATAGATTTTCTTATTTTGTCATATCTGTTTCACAGTAAAATATGCCATAAATACTGTTTGGTTTTTTTTTTAATTGAAAATCATAAGGACAGATGACACACAATACTGAGTAAATATCTTCTTTTTTCCCTAGACTAACTTGTTTTTGTTCAGCTTGTAAGAAAAGAATGTAATACTTGAAAATTTTTAAGAGGTACACTTTACTGAGCTGTCTAATTCTTAATTTAGATTCAAGTCCTGAGTTTTTAAAAGTCATTTAATATGTTAATAGATGACTGCTATTTACAGTAGTGTGAATAAATATTATTTGTTGATATATGGAACTAGAAATCATATTTCCCACACTAATTAAACATAATAAGAAATGTTGTATATCACGGTTCTGGAAAGGGAATCATTGCTTGATATTTTTGACCTAGAGATAAGGGGAGGGGGGAAGAAACAAAAAGAAGRAAGGTTCTTGAAAGGTCCTTCACCTTGTAACACTGACCATAGCTGAAAGAGTAATGAGTTCACTCCCCCCTCTAGGGAAGCCTTCTGTTGTCAGTGTACTATATCACCAGTTGTTCCATGTTCGGATACTCAGTTCTGTGTAAATGAAACAATGCAAGGAGAAAGACAAGTGCTTTCTTCAAGAAGTTAATGAGTCAAAACTCTGCCTCAGTTGAACAGTCTTATGTACATGTTGACTCCCTCTCACATGAAAAGAGCCAAGGGATCTTGCCAAGAATTTTTTTCCTGTCTGTAACTAGATGCGTTAGACAGGTGAGTCAAGACCTTATGCAAAAGTAGCCCAGCCAGCAACTAAGCACCACGCAGCCGCTTGCTCGCTCCCCCCACAGTGGGATGGGGGAAAGAATCAGAAGAGTAAATGTGAGAAAACTCGTGGGTTGAGATAAAGACAGTTTAGTAGGGAAAGCAAAAGCCGTGCATGCAAGCAAAGCAAAACAAGGAATTCATTCACTACTTCCCATCGGCAGGCAGGTGTTCAGCCATCTCCAGGAAAGCAGGGCTCCATCACTCATAATGGTTACTTGGGAAGACAAACGCCATCACTCTGAACATCCCTCCCTTCCTTCTTCTTCCCCCAGCTTTATGTACTGAGCATGATGTCACATGGTATGGAATACCCCACTGGCCAGTTGGGTTACAAAGAGATTGATCAGTATACAGTGTACAGTACATTACCCCATGTACTCTTTTTATAATAATTAAACTTGACCACAAACATTGTATTTTCTCATTTTCAGCATAGAAGATGCATGCAAGTTTTCAAAGTGAAGCTGGAAATTTTAGGTTGGGGGCAGGTAGAAACAAGGGCTATCTAAGCAAGGACACTGGGCTTCAGGATTAGATACCTTTATCCTATGCCAGAATAAATGGGATAACTGGCATGGACTGGGTAAAGTTTGGGATAAGAAATTTGAGGGAGAGGATGATATTTGCATAAGGGAGGAAGCCAACAAGAAAAGAATGATGGGTCACAGATGTGGCCTGGAAGCTTGCTAGATGAGTAGAAGAAGGAGCAGGCCAGTTATGAGATAATATACTGAATGGAATAACTTGAAGGAATGAGAAGAGGGCTGTTTGGGCAAGAAGACTACATGGGGATGAAGTGCACGAAGATTGACTAAATGTGAGTTAAAAATAAGGTGAGGAACCATTGACAGATACAAGAAATGTGGAAAGGACACGTCAGAAGGGTGAGACAAAAGGGATCACACTTCAAGGAAAGGTGAGACAATTCCTCTCTACACCTCATTTCCAAAGCCACAAGAAAACAAAGTGGAAGCTCTCTGAGTCAAATCATGCCACCACAAATGTTCTCAAGAAACCAATCCTGCTCTAGTGCTAATCCAAATAAATAATCTGTTACTGAGAAATTTTTACTGATGCCTGTAACTTAGACACAATGGATGTAGAAATTCTGTCCTGCTGAAGACCAGTGTTTTGTTACAGTAGCAAAAGACAGAATGTTTTGCTTTTGTTTCAAATTGTAATTTCACATATAATCCGCTTGAAATATTATGAAGTTTTCAAGGTATGCTTTTCACAGAAGTAAAACTCAGAACTAATGGCTGTCTGTGCAACTATAATTCAGCTTCCTTGCATGTGTGAGAATTTGATGCAGCCATTAATTGCTCTTTCTTCCGAACCTTGGCCTTCTGAATCAGGAGAATGTGATGRAAAAGTCTGTCTTCTCACCTCTGTTATTTCCAGAAGAGATGACTAGCTCTTATGAGTAAACTGAGTACTACTGTATAGGACTAGACTCTGCTGCTGCTACAGTTTGTACATGATGCAAGCCAAGTCACCTGAAGTACATTTTCCAAGGAGACGTTAATGGTATTGTCCTTCTTATCGGAGGACAACCCGAAGCTGTGAATAATGGGACTTGAATACAGCTGTGCCTAGAACTAAAAATTTTAGGTGCTCTGCATCTTAAATCAAGACACTAAAATCAGTAGATAATCTCACACTGTAACTTAATCTTATTGAGCATTAGCTACCTACATGTAGAATGGAAATAATAAAGAACCATGTATCTCAAAAGGAGTTAGTGAATATCAAAGACCAATTCATATACCATTGCTATGAGAAAATCCAAAGAGGTAATAAGTAATTCTGTCTTCAGGGGTGACATGCAATAACATTTGGCAGTTGCATACAGACAGGGAAGTAATGTATTAAGTATCTTCTCATTATTTGAGCATTGCTTATCCTAGGTCTTGTGGAAAAAAACGTACATGGTCACACAGTTGAAGAATATGCTACTCTACATACAAGCAACTGAAACAGAGAAAAATCTTGTGGGCAAGAGATACTCTGTGTCCTATGTTTTGAGTGCTCAGTCTTGCAACGTGAATCATGAGCCTTTAGAACTTTAATCTTTTTTGTATGTCAAATGTTATTTGACATACGCTATGCTAAGGCACATGGAAGACAGGGAGGTGATTTGAGACAGCCAGCATGCCTTCACCAAGGGCAAGTCCTGCCTGACTAACCTAGTGGCCTTCTACAATGGACTGCGTCAGTGGACATGGGAAGGGCTACAGATGTCATCTATCTGGATCTCTGTAAGGCCTTTGACATGGTCCCCCACAACATCCTTCTCTCTAAACTGGAGAGATAGGGATTTGACGGGTGGACTGTCCCGTGGGTGAGGAATTGGTTAGATGGTCGCATCCAGAGGGTAGTAGTCAACGGCTCAATGTCCAGATGGAGATCGGTGACGAGTGGCATCCCGCAGGGGTCCATACTGGGACCAGTACTGTTTAATATCTTCATCAATGACATAGACAGTGGGATCAAGTGCACCCTCAGCAAGTTTGCAAACAACACCAAGCTGAGGGGTACGGTTGACATGCCTGAGGGACGGGATGCCATCCAGAGGGACCTGGACAAGCTTGAGAAGTGGGCCCATGTGAACCTCATGAGGTTCAACAWGGCCAAGTGCAAAGTCCTGCACCTGGGTCGGGGCAACCCCCCGCTATTAATACAGGCTGAAGGATGAAGGGATTGAGAGCAGCCCTGCCRAGRAGGACTTGGGGATACTGGTGGATGARAAGCTGGACATGAGCCGGCAATGTGCACTCACAGCCCAGAAGGCCAAGCGTATCCTGGGCTGCATCAAAAGAAGCGTGGCCAGCAGGTCGAGGGAGGCGATTCTGCCCCTCTACTCTGCTCTGGTGAGACCCCACCTGGAGTACTGTGTCCAGCTCTGGAACCTTCAGCACAAGAAAGACATGGACCTGTTGGAGCGGGTCCAGAGGAGGGCCAGGAAAATGATCAGGGGGATGGAACGCCTCTCCAATGAAGAAAGGCTGAGAGAGTTGGGGTGGTTCAGCCTGGAGAAGAGAAGGCTTCGGGGAGACCTTATTGCAGCCTTCCAGTACCTGAAGGGGGCTTATAAGAAAGATGGGGACAAACTTTTTAGCAGGGCCTGTTGCGACAGGACAAGGAGTAATGGCTTTAAACTAAAAGAGATTAGATAAACTAGATTTAGACTAGATATGAGGAAGAAATTTTTTATTATTTTTATGCTGAGGGTGGTGAAACACCAGAACAGGTTGCCCAGAGAGGTGGTAGATGCCCCATCCCTGGAAACATTCAAGGTCAGGTTGGCTGAGTCTCTGAGCAACSTGATCTAGTTGAAGATGTCCCTGCCCATGGCAGGGGGGTTGGACTAGATGACCTTTAAAAGGTCCCTTCCAACCCAAACTATTCTATGATTCTATAAATGTTATTCATAGTGGGAATAAGGTAGACACAAGTCATCAGAGTCATTTCCATCTGATGTAAGACAGTCTGTGTTCCACGTTAGTAGTCTAGCACCTGAATTTTACATGATTTTGTACAAGCCCCCAGTAATAACTGATAACATAAAAATTAACTGTAAGCAAAACAGAAAACAAAAAGTGGTAGAACTTTAACTAAAAGACTGTTAGGAGATGTATTTTGATGCATACCAGGAATTTCTCTTTCATTTTTCTTCAGCCACATACCAGACTTTTTCTTTTGTATATTATAAACTCATACAGGCTTATATAGGCTATATAGAGGCTTGAATTCATTCTAAACAGGAACACATAACCCATACAAGATAGGAATTTCTGCATAAGTTCTGTGCTAGTTTTACCACCTGATCTTCCTAGTCCATGTGTTAGAACTGTTTGACAACAAACTAAATTCAGTTTTTCTCRTTGACTAACCTTATCTTAAAAGGTGCAAATAAACAACTACTTTGAGTGAGACAGTACAAATTGCATTGACCAAACTAAGACTTATAAAAGGCTTCAAGGTGGCACCTGAAAACTACAGAAGCCAGACTGAAAAGACCTAAGTTACTTAAAAAAAATCCTTTTTTTCTCTTTTTCTTTCCTCCTTTTAGGCTATGTACTATGTTTTATTCAGAAACACTGATCCTAACTGAATTCAGATGCAAATGGATGTGTATGGATGGTAGAAGCGGGGACAGGCTACCTAGGAGGAATCTAGAAACATCATATGCGCCTGCAGCAGTGCAATTTGGATGGCCATACCTTGGATGGAGTTGGAACTGGAAATGGTATGGGCTTCTTTAGGTACATCAGGAGACTAAGGAAAACGTGGGCCCACTAAAGAATGTGGAGGGTCACTAAAGCGATGTGTCACATGGAAAAAACTGAGAATTCCTTTGTGCCTCGGGATGGTACATCTGCTTTTAGGCCTCCCACATCTCTAGTGGCAGAGTTCAAGAGAGAGAACTACTATCTGCAGTAGAGGATGACCAAGTTTGGGACTACTCTGTAAATTGGATATATCCATAGGACTGGATGAGATGCATCCAGCAGTGCTGAGGCAGCTTCCCAATGTCATTGTAAAGTCATTCTCCATCATTACTGAAAGGCTGTGGCTTTCAGTAGAAAAAAGGTAAATGTTAAATCCACCTTTAAGGCAGAAAGGCAAATCCAGGGAATGGCAGGCCATAAAGTCTTAGTCCTGGAAAGATTATGGAGGAAGTTCTCATGACAGCTGTGTTCAGGCACCTGAAGGACAAGGAAGGACTAGGAACAGTCAGCATTTATTAGCATGGACAAATGGTACTTGACCAACCTGGTTGCCTTCTCTGACTGGATCTGTAGATAAGGGGAGGGAAGCGGTACTTGTTTATCTTGAATTTAGCTAGGCTTTTAACACAGTCTCCTTCTAGCGGAACTGGGGAGGTAATAGAGTATAAGGGCATGGGGGCATGGAAAACTGGCTCAGCCATCAGGATCAAAAGGTATTGGCCAATGATTCAGAGTATAATTGGTGTCTGGTTAATAGTGATGTTCCTCAGGCATCAGTACTAGGACTGATTCTGTTTAATGTCTCCACCTGTGACCTGGGCAACAGGACAGAACGCACCCTCAGAAACTTCATAAAAGGCTTCAAATCAAGGAAAGTAGTGGATAACTGGAGGACAGGACTGCGTTCAAGACAGACTGGGATAAGATGGAAGAATGGAGCTACAGGAACTTCATGAAGTTCAAAAACGAGAAAGTCCTGCACCTGAGACAGACTAATTCCAGGCAACACTACATCCTGGGTGCAGGCTCGCTAGAAAACAGTTTTGCAGAAAAGGATTTGAAGGTCCTGAACAGCAAACTGAACACGCTTTCTTTTCCCAAGGCAGGGAAGAAGCCCATAACATACTGGGCTGCATTAGCAAAAGCATAGTCAGCAACTCAAGAGAATTGTAGTAAGGGAAATTCCATTTAGACATAAGGAAACAATTTTACACCGTGGGGGGGTTAAGCAATGGCACAGGTTGCCCTGGGAAGTTGTGAAAGCTTCATCTTAGAGATATTCAAAACTTGATTGTATGAGGCCATGGCAAATAAGGTATAATTTGGAAGTTAGCCCTGCTTTGAGCAGGAGGGTGGACTAGATACCTCCAGACATGGAGGAATTTAGGTTCCCAACATAAGTTATTCTTAAAGGTCAAAATGTAAATTATTTTTTCACCCATAACTGTTCACACATCGAGCATTTGATTCTGAACTGCCATAAGGTACGTTTGGTGCACCTCAAGAAGTTGAATGTGTGAGGGGTTAAGGCAATATAGGGTAAAAAAGACCATTTTCAAATCAGCTTGTGTTTTTGTGTTCCTGAAGTAGACTGCATTTTGCATCAACCTACCTGCCTGGAGAACTGGTGGTGATGAGCTACATCCAGTGTAGCTCCAGAACCAGGAGCAATATAGTTATACTGATGCACAACTGTACCAGAGTTAAGTAGCCTTGAATAAGAAGATTGCTGCTTAATTCAACCTGAGTGCTCTTAACACAGGTAAAACGTCTCTGGGATTTCAGACAGTGTCTCTGCAATGGTGCCACACTATGTATGCAGTGTCACTGTTACAGGAAGACTACACCACACAATTATAAAACTTTCTAATGGCTATGAAATTGTACCACAGCCAGATGAAATGATTTTTTCCTGATTTCATCCAGGAAAAGAAATATACAAGGGAGCTGAATCTCAATGCTTCGTAATTTTTCAGAAAAGCTCTGTTGATTTGGTGGATAAACCAATGCAAYACTATGTCTTAAACTACAGGAGAAATATGCATGTGCTTGATTTCTTTTCCAGTAGGAAAGTTAAATAGGATGATTCACAACACTTAGTTTAAGCCCACCAATAGCAAAATCAGTCCTGGAGTTGTTGTAATAAATTTGTGGTTATTCCTGGGAGCGTATATCTGATCACTGAAAACAGGGCTAGTGATTTAACTGGAAGATGTTTGGCTACAACTGTTACATTGTTCAAGAAATTTCAGCTTTAGTTTTTCCTAGCATGATACAGAAGAGAACAAAGATAACTCTAAAACTCAAAATGTATCACAATGTACTTAGAACAACTGGATTACTAAATATAATGTGAAATAATAGGAAATATTAACATGAAATATGAAATATTATTGCCCGTAATATAATTAATAACCACAGCGAGTGAGAAAACAGCTTTCTGGTGTGTGAAACTTGCTCAGATTTCAGTGTTTTGCTATACCCAGACAGGGTAAGAAGTTGAGTTCTCAAAAATGGGTCATGAAAAAAAATCAACTTTAGATAATAGCTGACTTGAGTATTTTTTCCAATAATTTTCAATGATGTCACTTTAATTTTGGCCATATTCAGGTATATTTTAACTGAATTTACATGTCAAAATAGGTAGTTTATATTTTTGAAAATGACAGAAGAAAACAATAATTTCAAAGCCTTCTCATTATTTTTTTTATATATATATATATATATATATTTGTTTGTTTAATTTTGCTTTTTTTATATGATACCAAGCCTTTCCTGCAAGAAGTTTTGGATTTGAAGAATGAATGTTTTTCAACACCACTACCAACATGCTCTGGTTATTTGAAAAAAATCCTGTTTTTTTCTACTGCTAGCTGCTGTGAAGAGGGGAGGGAGAGCAGGGGGAAGAGGTGTCTGTCATCTTTGCCTTCTATGGTGTATTTTAATCTTTGAATAACATTGGGCATCAGCTGTAACATATATGAATTAATCACCTTATTCATATAACTGTTTACTTTTATTATACGCCTAAAGGAAATTAAATGAATTTGACCTGTTTCAGCATTTACAGCTGTATTCTTGAAGAAATTTTATTGTGAATTCCAAAGTTTAAAAAGGTTATATTTTGTTTCAGATATTTGGTTTGTTCTGTTTGAAGACAGAGACACCAGCAAATTCATCTGAAAGAAAGTTTTAAATTTACCATTCTTTTATAAGTTCTGCAACCATTTTGTGTATATTTACAATTGGACCATGAAAATATTATTTTCACCAACAGATGACAAGTTTGGTTTTGAAAGTAAACTCTTTTTTTCTTCATGCTAATATTTCCAAAACCAAAAAGAGAAATGCAGTTGTTTTCTCTGCTTTGATGATAGCCTAGTGGAAAGGAAATTTGGAATTAGAATTTCTGGTGTGACCAGCTCTCTACATGAATTAATGAAGAGAACAAAGAAGATATGAATTAATCTCACATCGTAGCATAGCATGCCATCATCATGGAGATGATCCTATTTGTACTTATAATAAAACAGATAGTCACAATGCAAATTCTTTAAAGGAAGGAAAATGAAACCCTCTCTATATTCTTATCTGCCACTGTTAGCATTTTGTTAGCTTTCCTCCTTTCAGAACAGTCCATGCTAAACTATCAGAAAATGAGTAAAGACAATGCCTAAATTTCATGCATACTTGCATAGACCAAAGACATTATCATTGCGATACAGAATGGGATTGGAAAAATATGCAGCCCTTGGAAATGGATTAAATGCACATACATTTTGTAATGAGTGACTGTAATGAAAGTCAAATGAATTATAATAAAATATAGAGTTTTAAAAAAGAAAACTACTCAATGCATAATGTTGCTAAGAAAACATTTAACAGTTTTTCACTGCACGCTGTTGTCAAAGTAAATAACTACCAAAGACAAACTTACAAAGTGGTTTTAACTCTAATGTGATGCAGAAAGTCAGTCATTTAATTTGTTAATTAGTATTATGCCAGAAACTATCTATTCAATATGAAGCAAATATGTTTACAATCTTATCTGCCATCTGTTTAATAGATGGGAGAATACTTAGAGCTGGGATTCTCAAAGAGGGCTGTTGAAAATTTGTTCTACAATTAGTGGAGCAGATTTTTTAATTCTAAAGGAGTTTTTCATGTTCCGGGAGCACCTCTATGAAGGAAACAGTACATCACAATGCTGCTATTCAAGATTAGTGATTGCTTATAGCTGCTGGTAGCAGATGCTTGCAAAATGCAGAAGTAAATATATATTTTAAGATATATATATAYACACACACTTAAAAAAAAAAGAAAAAAAAAAGATAATACAACATTAGATCCAGAACATTAAAGCAGGTTTTGTGAGGAGGTTTTTAAGACCAATTTCATGGCAGCACAATATATAGGTCTGGGTACTTACAACACTCTTCATCTCTTTCTGTAATCAGCAATTTTGCAAGCTTTCATACAAGAAACCCCACAATTATGCAGTACACTAGCCATTAAAGTAAATTCTCAAGGTGCTTTTTAAACTGCATATTAAGAATGGATATTAAATCATCATTTGGGAGGTGGATGAAAATAAAAGCTTAGTTAATAAAGCATTCTTCCTAGGATTACAACTTCTTTCTTTGCCCTGTTTCAATGTATTTTAGTTTTGAGGAAGACTATATTATTGTCTAATACTGATGAATATTATTGTCATTATTTATTAGAAGATAAACTTAGCTCAGACAGAAAGCTTTTCCTTTTCTGAAAGTTAAACATCTTTTCCTGCTTAGTTTTTAAAGATCAAGAATAAGAGGTGAGTAAAATCTTAACATTCATTTTTAAAGTAGGATTTGTAGCTTTTATAATTTTCATTTCACTGGCAATGATTTGACAGGACTGCCTTTTTATATCTAATTGATTTTTACTGAGTATGAATGAAACATCAATTGGACACCAAAGGTGAGCAATATATTTTTAATGGAATGCTAAACTAACTATGATTCGTACCTCACAGCAAACTTGAAACCAGGCAAATTTTCTGAGAGGGGATGAGACAAATGTAAATGTTTTTCATAATGAAACTTAACATTTTTGCATTTCTTACAATTTTTCAATATATAAACGACTATTTGTAAGTGCATAAATAAATATTTATAAGTGTGTAAATAAAATATGGTACTTACAATGTAGTAAAACAAAATCCTTTCAAAATTTCAACACAAAGATGTGCTCCTTACCAGAATGGAGAATGTTTTCAAAAAGCATTCTTGAAAATTGTTTCTGTTTTGTTTTTAATAGAAGTGATTGTGCTAACTTTCTCTACCTACCTACTGAAAGCAATAAACTTTTCATGCAGGATTTACTTACACTGCCTTGTGTACATCTTAGTTCCCTGAAACATTTGTAAGCTTCTTTTATGCACTCATGTGTCAACAGGTGAGATGGTCCCGCAAAGAACCGTGAAGATTTTGCTAGTTTACTGTCTTCTGTAGGACAGTAACACTTGAGATTTGAGCCTTAAGTCTCAGCTTTACGTACCACACTGTACATTCACACTGAAGAAGTATAATGTAGCAGTATGTTTCTGTCAAATGGAAAACTGGAAATATCTCTCTTCTTCATACTTGCAGGCAGCAGGTTAGAGCATTTCCCTTAAAATTGATTTCTCTCCCTCCTCCCCCCCAAGATAATAATAATTCATTGTGGACAAATTTGCAGYATAGCATCAGTTTCAAAAGGGCATTCTGAATTTTAAAGCCATTATCAGTTTTTACATTGCTGCTGTACAGAACTGTACAGAACTGACTTCTTAAGCTGGAGCAGCTTGGGGAGGGGGGGAGAAGGAGGAAAGCTTTTCTGAGCCCTGGGACCCCTCTATGTAAACAACGTCCTTTGTAGCATGCCCAGCTTACTCTCTTGACGGTTTTTTTTTGTGATACCCTTATGCGACAAGAGAGGAATTGGGTGGGGAGATCTAGCTAGTTTAGCGTAACAGGATTTCGGCCCTAGTGCTTCCACAGCGGTGAATGTTTAACCCCTAGAATATCTGCAGCTGCTAAATATATGTATTTATAGAAAAAGAAACAACAGCAACTGGTTAGGTCAGGAACTCAGCATCTGTGATTTGGCTACGAAGACTTTAGTATGTACACTCCATCCGTTCTACCTCTCCTCCTTTACCCTTCTCCCCCCCAAATTAATTGCACTTCTAACTAACAAGGTTTAGTTACAGAGGCACCTGACTCCTTCAAACCTTTTGGACACAATGCAAAAGTCCAGTAGTAGACATTACAGGATTAAATCCATTGTAACATTCTAAAAATCAATTCATCTGTTCCTAATAGTGTTTCAATAGTATCCTAGTAACCTTTTCTGTGAAGCTTCATATGGTCTGTATTTGCAAACACTATTAAAAAAGGCCTTCTTGCATTCAAAAAAAAAAAAAGCTAAATCTCTTCACAGAGCTGCTGGAGAGGTGCAGACTCCAATGTGGGCAAGTGTATTTGCCAACATGCCATATGGGAGCCATGGTTGGGACTTTTTTTTTTCTAGAATAATTAAATGTTGATGGCAGAGTTCAAATGGATCATTAAAATTCAAAAGTGTAAGAAACAGATTTTTTCTTATGTTGCTGAACGCTCCAGAGGGCTGAATAGCTAGCAGAAGTGAAGCAGGCTGCAGCAGTGATCAGCGTGTGCTGTGATGGTACTAATTTGATCATAATATAGTCATCTCTGAAGATTACAGCTATTCAATTAAATATTCTAATTAACCTGAAGTATTAGGCAAATGATACTAATTACAAATATTCTCCTGAGATTCACAGCAATGAAAATCCCACTTGCAACTGATACTTCTAGCCAATGTTTCGTAACACAATGTCCTATATCATAGGCTTTCAGAATATTAAAATGCAGTTAATTTGCCTAAACCTCATTTGTTTAATGGCATTAGCATTTTGTTTGAAATTGTAATAAACGTACATCCCGCTTTCAAGTAAAATTTAAAATGAGTGTACTCTTGGGGTAACTTAAGATTCCTGTTTACAGACCTAGCACTTTATTCAGTAAGCGGAACAATTTGAGCTTAACTTTCAGCCATTAAACATATTGAAATTGTTTAAAAATGCTAATAATTTGTCTTTTCAAATAAGAAAAAAAAAGGATATTTTGCAGTAAAATTTCATGATGTTACCCATGTGACCAGTTTCCTACTGTGAGGGCCCCAATGCTTGAACTTGCCTTGTAGTTTTTTAGTAGAATGTTTGTCTTTTGTAGGTTGTTGGTTTCTGTTTGTTTTTTTAACTCCCTCTCCAGAAAAAGCCACACRGACCTTCTTTTTCGGTTTTCTACCTTCCTCTCCTTGCTCCCTTTCACACTGCACATGGACGGGGGGCTCCAGGTCGGGGGTGCAGTGGCTTTTGGGGGCTCTGATTCCTGCGTGGCGCTTCTGCACACCCTGCACACGAGTGCTCTTCTCATGTCATTTACAGGGACAGCTCAGCTACTTTACCTATTATTGCACTGAGCGGATAACTTGGTTGTCTATATGAATTAGGCAGAATGCTACTTCGAAAATATAGCACAAAGCAGATCACTCAGCTAAAAAACCACAAAAAACCAGGTGGGGTTCCTGACCACCATTTCTTGGTGGGTTTTGTTTGTTTGTTTGTTTGTTTGTTTTGTCATGGCATGAACCGGGAAGGCAGAGATTACCCACCAACAGAAGTGGCTCCTTAAAAAATAATCAGTTGTTGCAGTTGTAGAAACAGAACAGGTAGCAGGCTTCAAGTGCTGTTTAGGACCCTCTTCGATGCCCACCGCCTTGTTAGAAGGATAAAGGGACGGGAGTGCTTCTGGCTTTCCACATGTTGCCTGTTGATTCTGTACACATATAGGCTTTAAAGGAAAGAGATCAGAAAAAAACCCCTCCGYAGTTTTAGTGCAATTTTATCAATACTGCTGCACAGCATTATAAAAGTTTAATGGATATGACTAATGTCTTCCTGTGAATATATTCCTCTTCCTCAGACTCTGTGGTACTTGTCTGAAGAGAATCAAAATGCTAATCCTGTACCTTTTACCTCAACCTCTGAGGGATTGCTAAGGGCTAAACCCAAACAAACAAACAAAAGGATTGTCAGAATATCAGGTGTAGAAATATCACACTATCAAACTGCAAGAGTGTGAACAAAGCTAAACCAAATACAGTATGAGTGACTGTAATTTACATGTTGTAATTGGCAAAAGCATGGTTCAGTATTTGTACTGGAAAAACTGGAAGAATTTGCAACAGAGCAGACCTTTCCCTGACAGTTTCCAAAATATAAAGAAATGCAAGTATTACATTTCCTCAGATCTCAGAAAATTTAGAACAATTTGTGTCTGAAACATGCTGAAATCATTAGACCTAAACTTGGAGAAGAGGGATACTGCAGAGATGGCATCATGCTGCCATATGACCTTTCACAGAGCAGGAAGGAGACACAAGGGAGCACGTAGTAAACTCGGGGTAAAAGAAAATCCTGGGCAGACTGAGTGCAGCCCTTGAGAGACATGTAAGGACTGGGGTTTTTGTTTGGTTGCTTGATTTTGATGCTTTTCTTTTGTTGCTTACTTTTAACCCTTTTATAGCTGTTTTTCCTTTGGTGCTGTTAGAGCTTGTTGAAATGATTAAATGTCCCTCTCTTTCTTCCCAGAATTAAGTAGAGGGTTTATATCACCTTATTCTGACTTGAAATCAGCTGATAGTTTGCAACTCTCCTTAGGTCAGCACATACATTAGGATGCTCTATTATTATGGAAGAGAATGTGAAATACATTTAATCAATCCGTATTAACTTAGATCCAGGTCTGTATAACAGAAATCTGTATTTAGGAGTGTACTTGTACTGCACTGAGCTTAAGGAAGGCTTGGAGAAGGTAGAGAGGTAGAAAGAAAAGACAAGATTCAAGTAGAGTAATATGCTTTCGTCTGCTCCCCTTTTTGTTGTGTGCCGTGGAGGACTGGACACATCCACTGACATGGAGGAGTAGCAGCAAAGGGAAGGGTGCGACTCACATGCGGTGAAGCACAGTACAGCACGGACGGCTGACTCCTCAGCGAGTGCCATCACTGAGCCTGCTCAAACAGGACAGGGAATTTAAATGAAAATGAGAGGCCAGCTCAGAGAGAGCAGGAAAGGTATTTTTCAGGTCCAGATCCCCATTTCTGTTGTCGTTCTCAGCCCTCATTTAAATTCTCAGCAAAATGGTGAGATGAACAAAACCAAACAAGCAAACACAATGAGGTAACTGGCAAGGGAAAGCTAAGGAGAAAAAAAAAAAAAAAAAAAAGAGGAGAAAGGCAGAAAAAGCAGGGAAAAAGGGAGAGGAGCTGCAGAGTGTACATGTATGTCTAGTCCAAAGTCCTGCAAAAACTAGCTGCAGCTTTCTAGAGAATCATTATTGTGCTATGAAGAAATAACCACATTCCACTGCCATATTAGCCCCTGAATGAAGTGGCTAAGAATAAAATACCGTATACATATATATCATAAAGGAGAATATTTTCACATTTACCTGTAGGGTAAGTGAGCAAAATGACACAGTCTTTATTTATGCAGGGAGTTAACATAATGCAGTGATCTATGGGTACATTCTTGTGGGGGAGTGAATCTATTAGAGTGATTTACTTTTATAAAGGAAATGAATACACTGATGTAATAAAATTGTCATGTACTGCATTGATCTCCTTGCTGCAGAGGAAGTGAGGAGGAACCTAAATTTATATAAAATGAATATAATGGAATAATAAATGCACAAGAGTTGATATTACAGAGTGAGGTACATATTTACAAGGGAAATAAGTACAGTGAAGTGATCCACTTTTATAAGGGGAGGACATTTAAAGGAATCATTTCCACATCTACAGAAGCTGGAAGCATGGTAGGTCATGCTTTGTGAAGTAGTGAACACGTAACAGTGCAGGAAGTACAATGGTGTGAAACCTAATGATATTATTAATTTTTGCTGGCCACAAATATTACATAGAAAAGATGTGCCTCTCTGAGCAGCTTGGTGGAATGACAGTCAGGGAAAGGAAATGTATGACAATGATATAAAAAAGAAGGGTTGGCCCAGCATGTAGGGACATGAAGCAAACTCAGGCTGCTCCGTGGAAGCTGCAGGGCATTTGAGCCATCAACATTAAAGGTCATCACAATGATTTCCTCAGTCCACGTGGTGCAGATGCTGTATTTTGCCCCATACCATCCACTGGATAACCAAAAATAAATGACTACCGTAAAAATGTATGGGCGATGACAGTTATAACGAAGGCAGGATCTCAAACTGAATAAAAGGGAGAGCAAAGAATGAGACAATCTGGGAACTTGTAGGGTTTCTACATGTAGCCAAAGTCCTGCTTAAATCGGTGACCTAGATGACTGAGCCTTATTATCAGACTAATTGTATATTAAGTTAGTCTATAARAGTAGTTCTAAAGTAAACGGTACCATAAAGGCAAAAGCCAGTCCTGCACAAAACATCTCCACGTAAGCTTGAGTTCTTGGTTTGGCCCAGAAATTTACTGGGTGGGAGGGAGGAGGACATTATGGTCTATACCATGCAGAAGGTCKAATGGTCTCCCTTGGCCTTACACTCTTAAGTTAGACACAGTCCTTTCTTGCTTCTGCAAGTCAGAAGGGATGGTTTTAGGGTAAAACATATGAGAGGAAAGAGAAGACCACTGCTTCTGAAACACTGATCCTTGCCTTCATTCCTGCCTCCATCAGAGACCTTTCTAAGGAAGTGACGGTAGTCCCAAAATGCCCTCACCCTTGTCATATCTGGTTGTGTTGGCCCAAAACAGGATAAGGAAATAAGCAGTGTGCCTGTCTGCCAGACTCTTAATGAGAAAGCTCATAGACAACAGGACCAAGAAAGGGCAGGGTTTTATGCAGCTGACCTGCAGGCTCACTCTAATGATGGACATGGAGAAGTCCTCGAAAATGTCTGGAGTTTCTTCTTTTAGAGGTGGTCAGATTGCACACTTTGTGGCTTTTGTGGTCCACCTTGAATTTGTCCTCTGAGCAGAAATCTTGGAGGAATACTTAAATGGCAATCCTGATGATAATTCCTTCTAAAGTGTCCCAAGGTCATCATCCCATCACCCATGAACACAGACAGGACAAGTGGTTGGTCCATTTTGCCCTTTACTTCTTCACAGTGTGATGTGGGCAGGCTCCTTGACATTTTCCTTTTCATTCAGACCTAACGTGTTCATTGCTGAAGGACAGAGCCCATGCTCTGACTAAGACAGTCTATTGTTCTGCTTCTTTTCATCTTCTGCTGTTCCTTTTCTTCAGACAGTCCTTTTTCATGCTTGCTCTTTTGCTTTTTCACAGAATCACAGAATTGCAGAAGGGTTAAGGTTGGAAGGGATCTCTGGAGGTCATCTTGTCCAATCTCCCTGGTCAAGCAGGGCTACTTAGAGCCAGTTGCCCAGGACCATGTCCAGATGGCTTTTGAATATCTTCAAGGATGGAGACTCCACAACCTCCCTGGGAAACCTGTGCCAGTGCTTGGTCACCTTCACAGTAAAAAAGTGTTTCCTGATGTTCAGACGGCACCTCTTGTGTTTCAGTTTGTGCCCATTGCCTCTTGTTCTGTCAGTGGACACCACTGAAAAGAGTCTGGCTCCATTGTCTTTGCACCCTCCCTCCAGGTATTTTTATACATTAACAAGTTTCCCCCTGAGCCTTTTCTTCTCTAGGGTAAACAGTCCCAGGTCTCTCAGCCTTTCCTCATAAGAGAGATGCTCCAGTCCCTTAATCATCTTTGTGGCCTTTTGTTGGACTCTATGCAGTATGTTCATGTCTCTCTTGTACTGAGGAGACCGGAACCGAACACAGTACTCCAGATGTGGCCTCACCAGCGCTGAGCAGAGAAGATCACCTCCTTTGAGCCCCTGGCAATACTTTGTCTAATGCAGCCCAGGATACCATTAGCCTTCTTTGCCACAAGGGCATGTTGCTGGCTCATGGTCAACTTAGTGTCCACCAGGACTCCCAAGCAATAGGCCCACATTTTCCCTAGTTTTCCTTTTGTAGCTTATGTGCTTACAGAAGCCCTTCTTGTTGTCTTTTACATGCCTGGCAGATTCAATTTCATTTGGGCTTTAGCTTTCTTAACTTCGTCCCTGGGTCCTCAGACAACATTTCTGTATTCCTCCCAGGTTACCTGTCCTTGCTTCTACCCTCTGTGTGCTTGCTTTTTGTGTCTGAGTTTGGACAGGAGCTCCTTGTTCATTCAGTCAGGCCTCCTGGCATTTTTGCATGACTTCCTATTTGTTGGGATGGAAACCTCTTGAGCTTGGAAGAGTTGATCCTTGAATATTAACCAACTTTCTTGGGCACCTTTTCCCTCCAGGGCCTTATCCCATGGAACACTTCCAAGCAGATTTTTGAAGAAGCCAAAGTCTGCTCTGCTGAAGTCCAGGGTTGTGAGCTTGCTTGCTTGCCACCCTCCTCCCTGCCCTCAGGATACTGAACACCATCTCATGGTCACTGCAGCCAAGGCTGCCTTTGACCTTCACACCCTAATGAGCCCCTCGTTTTTGGTGAGTAAGAGGTCCAGCAGAGCACCTCTCCTCGTTGGCTCCTCTATTCACTTGGAGGAGGAAGTTCTCATCAGTGCAATCCAGGACCCTCCCAGATCGCTTATGTCTTACTGTGTTGTCCGTTCAGCAGATATCAGGGTGGTGGAAGTCCCCCATGAGGACCAGGGCCTGCGAACATGAGGTTGGTCTTATCTGTCTGTAGATAGACTGATCCACTCATTCTTCCTGGTCAGGTGGCCTATAGCAGACACCCACTATAATGTCACCTTTACCTGTCCTTTCTTTAATCCTAACCCATAAACTCTCAGTTGGTTTCCAGCCCCAGGCAGAGCCCCATGCACTCCAGCTGCTCTCTCACAGAAAGCGAGACTCGCCCTCCTCATCTTCCCATCCTGCATCCTGTCCTTCCTCAAGAGCCTGTATCCCCACCATTGCAACTCTCCAGTCATGGGACCCATCCCACCACATCTCCATGATTCCCAAAAGATCATAGCCCTGCAACTGCAGAAAGGTCTCTAATTCATCATGTTTATTCCCCATGCTGCATACATTAGTATACAATTTTTCTTTTCAGAGTTCAGATACAAAGGAGATATAGGAGATAGCTAGAGGATGCTTGATGTAAATAAGCAGTCCAAATAAAAGGGCAAAGATCAGCACAGAAATTGCAATTTAGTGAAGCTATGTGCTTTTTAAGTAAAATACTACAAATCATGAAAATGGATTTCACTAAATGGGAAGTTGTACCTCTAAAATTCCAAACTTTTGGAAGAGGCCACATTAAACAATATTTAATCTCTCTAGTCCACCCTACATCTGAATCTTAACTTTTTTTCTCTGCTAAGTCTGTTGAGGACATCTGTGTTATGCGATGAGTGAATAAATAAGTGAGGTGTTTCCTTGTTCCATAAATTCAGTATAATTTAGTGCTTTGAAACACTATAGTACTGTAATGTGAACAAATGCAACTGTTCAGAGGGGTAAACCTAGAAAGCTGTTCCACAGAGATTGTTGGCAGTGTTGTAATTCTTACAAAAAGTCAAAGGCTAGCTCGTCCTTTCTCCTGGCATTACAGCCTGCGTATASCAACAAAGCTATGGAAAGGATTTCCTGGGACATTGAGTCAGGTTTGTACACATCATGGAGAACCATTTCATAAAATCCTGTTTATCCACAGATGAAGGTTTTTTACTCAGATGCCCTCGGTGTTCTGCATGCCCTGCCACTGTTGGAAGACTGTTAGGAAACTGCAGCCCGGAGCATCTCTGGTAGTTGTCAGAGACCGATCCAGATTACATATCTGAGATGACAGTTTGGGTTTAGATATCAGACAAGTTCTAGCAGGTGCTTAACCCAGGGGATCCGAAGCCACGATGAGCCCTTTGGCAAATTCTGGATCCYGTTTCAAACCTCTTCTCCAAATTTTGGAGCAGCCCAAAGTAGGATTATGGGCACCCACCCATCTCTTGGTAAATACAGGCTGGGGTTAGATGAGTGTTTTATGGAATAATTTCATTGCGGTATTAGGAGGGATTGCTTTTAAAAGAAATGAAGCTAGTGGAAAAATCAGGCATTCTTGATAGTTTGACTTGCTTCTCTAGCACATGAAACGTTAATGGAAACCACTCTGGGCAACACTTTATCCTTTACCTGCAACTAGCTGTGGTTTTATCAGTTTTATTTTCAACTTTTTCTRAATTCCCCTAAAATTTCTAATTCCCTTTTCTCTAATCGTAGCTTTCTCTCTCTGATGTCACTCCAGTGACCAGCAGGAATTACTATCATAACTTTGCTTCCTAGATTGGCAGTGTTTTGCCAACCAGGCCAGCCAAATTGTTGCCTCTGATGATTTTTGGCAGTGAGTTATCACTCTGTAGGGTCACAAAACTAGCGCATGCATAACTAAATTTGTCTAAGGGAAAAATACAACATTCAAATAACACTTTTAACCCWGATATCATGAATTTTTAATATTATCACACTGCTTGCAGCTTCCAAACACCTGCTACAGCCAGAAATTCAGGGATTTTTACCCAAAGTGAACTAGACCTCTATACTACCTCATTTTAGTACTAACATATGCATTCTTAAAATGTTTATATGTGATTCATAAAGAGTACATTCATTCCATTATGCATATAGGCACATATGAATTTGGGTGCACATATATATAAATTGTGTGTGTGTGTTTGTGTGTAAATATTCAGCTATGTAACTCCATGATTGTAATTTAAGTGTGTGTATCTTTTCTCTAGAAAAGCAAACATTATAAAGCATCTATTACCTATCTGGATACTCACATACTAGCAGAGGGCCTACAGTTATGCAACTATTTTAAAAACAACCCCCACTCCTCTAAAATAACAACTGTGCAACTAATGTAAGGAAAATAATTCTACTCAGAATAAAATTAGTATGAAATCAGGCAAGTGTGAAAGGCTGCAAAGTAACTGTTTTGTTACATGTTTTTATGACATAATTATATTGATCTGAAAGACACTCATCCAGAACCACAACCTTTTATACCCAAAGAAAAAGCCTGTATAATCTTTTCAATCACTTGATATTCATGGTCTTACTCAAAGGTCTCTGAATATGTCATGTGTGTAATACCAATGCAAAATTTGGCACTATAGTGACTACCAGCAATATGTTTCAATAAGGTAATTTTCTTGCTGCCTAAGAACATCAGCAGGGTGCAATCCTGAACAAAAACAGACTATGACATCTTATTCAAGCATACATCTGGAGGACAAAACTATACTTTATTAAAGGAAAATGGGATTTCAGGATTGTTTTGACAAGCAGTAAAAGCACGCACCTCACTTTACATACAGTACAGAGTTTTAAATTCAAAGTGCTTGTGTAGCCATCGTTAAGTAAAGGCTGGAAGAAAAAATACTGCCATTCTCACTGGGTTATGCAAATATACAAATGAAACCTTACAATATATATTGTGTATATTTTTGTATTGGGCTACATAATATGAAACTGAGATGTAAAATATCATTTTCCTTCTTTTATCTGTAAACAAATTCTTTTGTATATTTAAGAAGGCAGCACACATGTTTATTCTTTGTACAACTAGCATACAGATGCTTTCTAATGTTGGGTATGAGCATTCATTTCCACCACGTGTGTTTGGTTTTCTATTTTGTTTTTATATTTTGCATTAAAATCTTCCTTTTCCTGTGTTCCCAACCACCTCCACAAGTTATCATTATGTTGGAGGGTCTTTTTTAAGGGAAGAGGAAACAGTCTAAATGATGCTTTTTTATTTAAATATATTTCGTCATAAAGTATATGCATTTTTAGTGTTGGATTCTCCTTAGAATATTAAGATACCAGGTCAGATACTGAACAGTGCTGAACATGTCTCTTGTGAGATACTAAGCATGTGGTGCTGAGAGATCATACAACAATGGATTTTTGTCACTGATTTCAGCAGGAATAGAATCAGCTCTTAGGACCATCTGCCTTTCTCTAGGGTAATTTTTATGGTTGCACTTTGAAGTGGTCAGTGACCATGTCTAAAATCTGTTCCTAAACTTGAAAAACACTGACTTAGCGCTTTGTGCATTAGAAACATATTGATATGGAGAGCATGAATTAAGCAGTTTGGCAAGATTGCAAGCTAAAAGGAGGCTGTGTCATTATAGCTCTAAGTGAAAACACCCAAAAATAGTCACTGATATTCCCTACCATTTGTACCATAAATTACCACCAGATTTGTTGTCATTTGTTTATCTGAAAACAGATTTATGCTCTGTTATTTGAAATCTGTAATATGTTTTGTTGCCCAAAAGCCAGCACTTTAGGAATATTATGCTATATGACAACCATCTCTGCTGGTAATGCACTGTTAGAGTGGATGTAGTACAGGACTGAGCATACTTAATATACATAGTGCCAAGGTTATTTGGAAGATCCTAGCCTAATTTATTTGACTAATAACACTATTAAGCAGCTAATAGGGCGATTTTAACCAAACTGAAATCTTCAAGTTATACAACTTACCTCAATTATCACCTCTGTCAGATCTGAAATTATTGATGACTGCTTTGGACTAATCCCCCTGAAATCCATACTACACTTTATTACTGCTGTTTCTGCATATTCAAAATGCCCATCACTGCAAAGGGAAAATGTCATCGGCAAACTGGAGGCTTGACAGCAGGACTGAAAGGGATGCATGCTAAAAGAAATGACAGTGACGGATACTTTAGCATAGCTGTGGCTGTTGAAGTGAGTGATGTTGGACCAAGAGCAATTTGTAAACTGATTTATTTTCATTTCCATTTCCTTTCCTCCAGAAGATGCATTTTTTTTGGAAGATGCTAAACTCTGCTTTAATTTTTAAAGTTTTTTTTATTAGTACCTCCCTCCCTAAGAAAGTTAAAAGGCTATTTATGGAGAGGCTGCTGAGGAAGAGGAGCATGGGTATTGTTACTCTGTGGAGTTCCACAAACACTTTGCAAACATCCCTTTAGTGGCCACGTTTGGGTAGACAAGCCCAGTTCAGTTTTCCCTTGCTATCTATAAAGAACATTCCTTTAAAACCTACTGTGCATTACAGTCAACAGTAAAAATAAAACACTGTGAATGATGTAGTGAAGAGCAATGTTATGCCATTTGCTAAACATACAAAAATCCCTTCTCTGGATTATGAATCTGTTTTTTTTTCCAGTGCTAGAAAGGTCACATGTTCACAGTATGCACATTATGGAGTAAAACACTTGAAGACATAATTCCAAAACCAAGGAAAACACTTCCCCTAAAACAAGACACATGAAACCAGTCTCATGAGAAAGACTTCTCTATGATCCTGAGTCAAGTGGAAAAATTAAATATTATACAACTTTCACACTGCCCAAAATGATGGATTTGCAAACCGTAAAACTGTCATTAGGACTTAAATTGGACCTTTGTGACTTGGGCTTCTTGCCACACAAAACTGCTTAAAAAGATCTTGCAAGTGCATACTTCAGTTTTACTTATGTAGACCAGTATTCTTGTTTGCACGTGTACCAGAAAGCATTTCCTTTGAAGGAACTGGACTCTAACATTGCATCTGGCTCGCCCACATAGAGCACTTCAGATATTACCAGGTAACATTCATCTGCCAGAAGTTCATCCTTCCTGCAGCTCACAGCTCCATCCAGCCAAGGCAACGAGGGGAAGAAACTGCTGTGCCCCCGTGCCTCACAGCATCCGATGGCAAAGCCACCACTTAGGACTCCTTGCACATGTTCTGCRTCAGGAATGTGAGACATTCGTCCCATCCCATCTCATCCCATCCTGTCCCCGCAGCATACTGCTGTGCTACAGTGCAGCAGAAAACGGAGTTGAGCTATTTTGCCCCACACAAAAGTATTTTCTCTGAGGGTTGAGAGAGCAACTTGCTCTCCCAGCCAAAGCCTTCAAAGAGCTTGGGAAGGGGAGGACGGGGAGCTTGCCATCTGTTCACTGAGTATGATGGGCAGAACAGCCAATTCTGCATACCTCCTTGAGTGACATTTTTAAATGGATGTGAATGAAATCAGCAGCTGTCAGAAAAGCCGAAGGCATGAGAGAATCTGGACAAAAACATTAATGTGGAATATTTGTTGTTTAGGTCAAGGACACCAAATTTTAAAAAATGCCAAAACAACAGGTTTGTTAAAGGCAATTTACTGCCAGAAATACTTTTAAATTTTTTTTTTCCTGCTTTGTTTTTTTCATATCAAATTGTAAGCATTTGGTTTTACCTGATCTCACCATTGGTCATTCCACTAGACACTTGTATGTCACTCCCTCCCCAAGACTAACAAACAGTATTTTCACAGTCATCCTACAGAAAATGTTCAGCAGAAATGTCACTTCCTCACTATCTCTGTGCTTCCTAACCATCTGCGATCCTCCAGCCAGTCTCACCTGGTACTTTACTTTCAGCACGGTGTCATCCTGTTTATGTCAGTAACCAGACTATTTAGTAATCTTCGTTCTTGCCAAATTCTGGCATGCTGCAGTACAGTTTCATGATTCTTCAAAATATTTTACAGGCATGTCTGAAGTATGTACTGGGGAAGTGAATTGAGAAGGATCTCAAAATTATCAAGTGAAATTAGCACTTGAGAGAGAGAGATATATATACACACACGCAGGTATAGTCCAGTATCTGGTCTCTTACATATGACTAAAATATATTTTTCTGTGACAAACTTAACTGTACTTAACTGTATACTTAGACATTATGGAGGAAATCATCATCTTGACCTCAGGTAATGAACCATGCATGTGCTGAAATGTGAAGATTTATAACCCTGGCATTTCTGTATTAGAACTAATGAAACCAAAGAGGTCATTGTACATTCATATAAATGCCTGGACTAATATAAATTTATTTTCATCCATCTTTTAAGATTGACCTATATCGTGCAATTTATAGCAACCCTTTTATTGCATAAACTTCCAGAAGAAGGAATGAACAGTCAAAGCTGGTAAACCCTCTGCAGATTAATGATGGAAATCTTTTTTACAGTCTTTGAAAGAGCACAGCACATATATACAGACAGCAATGAAAAACAATTTGTAGGGTAGGAGATGCATATATTTGGCGAGGTGGGAAGGGGGGAAGGAAACACACATCATGTTTTTCCTGCCAGCATGAGTTTAGCAGTCTTCCCATTTTCAATGATCAAAACCTTGAATCCCACCTTTCTGTCTTTGTAGCTACTTCACTTAATGGAGTGTAAGCAATTTTAGTATCAAAGAAAACCTCACTTAATATGGTGAATGAAAAAAATGTCTTTCATTTTGGTTAAATTTAAGCCCTAGAGGTGACTGGGGAGGGGAAAAAAAAAAAGGAGAGGAGGAGCAAGAATGCCAAAATCCAGAAGGCCAAAGCAAAGTTCACTAAGAGGTGTGAACAGAGTAACAGCAGTGAGCAAGCAGATGGAAGCGGTGAAAATCTGTGCAGGACTGGGCAAAGAAGGGCTAGACCTGAGGAAGAGGAGTGCTAGCAGAGCTTAGTCTCAGCACTATGAACTGACTCCTCCTGTGTGATTCCTGTTGTGCCCATTCTTAGTAGAGGAGCAYCACTGCAGTAAAACAGATACCTGAAGCATCAACAGTTCTGCCTCCAGCTAAAAAAAAATAAAATAAATCTGCAATATTTGGCTAACCTCTCAGGCTGAAACAAAGGAAATCTGTGAAGTCTACAAGTTTATTCACAATGTATGAAGTTAAATTTTTGCTTCATTCTTTCAGGGTCAGGGCTTGTTGAAGGACATACGGTATCTTGAATAGTATTTAAAGAAATACCTGTAAAATTATATTCTCAGAAAATTTGGAAATGCTGCAATTCATTCAAACTTTTGCTACACGTTATCTTTCTCTCCAATCTCTCAGAAATGCTGACAAAAACCATTTTTTCATAACAACTTAATCCTGAGTTATTACATAGTACTTCTCACAGACTATAACAAAAACAGGTCCCGTTACAGGAATAATCCTGATGCGGTATGATATGGTGCAATAGTGTTACTCAGGGATTCTGAGTGTAATGATACATACATAACCAAAAACTTTAAAAAATTAATAGTAGCCCACTGTTAATGTCCATATTTTTATTTAGGCTAGCTATTGCTGAGTCACGCTGGCGGGAGGTTGCCCACTTCTGCCTAGGGCATATAAGGCACATTAGCTTTTGAAAGGCCTTAGAGGACAGTTTCTGGAAGGAAAATCTATGAACAGGCACAGACATCGTTACTGCTTTTGAGTTATCAAAAAAAAAATTAAAAAATACAAGCACCATGAAGAGATGAATTTGGTCACCAACTAGAATGTTATGTTGATGGCAGGGCAAGAGCTCAGCCTAACTCACATACGGAAAATAGCTTGGAGATGAAAGCAAACCTGTGTGGTCCAAGCTGCCTATAAGCTACTTTATGCAGAAATCTCATAGCTCTCACATATTTAATACAGCTCCACAAGGATTGTATTATAGGCTCCAAGAGATTCAGATAATTAAGAGCCTTTGTTTACAACAGCCATGCGGGGGATTGCATTCCACCAGAACCTACCAAAACGCAAGGATTTCTAAACTTGGGAGAAGCCTCAACTCCTTTAATTTAGACATTGCTGCCTCCAGTTGATGGCAAATGCTTAGATTTACTATCATAAATGATTACAAGCACAACTAAAATTTCCTCATGGCATCTGATGTAATTGTCCTTTCTGAATTGGGTATATTTTAACTGAATTAGATAACACATCTTCTAGTCTCTACCTAGAAGCCAAATAATAGACCATTCTTATACCCCAAGGCAAAAAAGGGAAAACATACTCCTACTGCATGCATACTTCACAACTAATTCTTACCTTCGGTTTTCATCATGATTTTTGACAATATTTTTCATTTTCAAATTTGTGAATGGGACTTGGAACCAGGAGTGCTTGAAATATAACGAGTAATCTTGTTCACCTGATATTTCCATCTCAGTTTTGTGATTCACGTGTTTCAGATAATTCTGAGAAGGCTGAGATAAATATCCAAGCTTTTGAATGTTTATCCGGTGGAATCCAAATAAAAAATAGTGGGCTATTAACGGGAAATGGATTCTTTCTCTAAGAACAGCTCTTGTTGTTGTACCACTCTGGTATGTCAGAAGCACCAGCTGGGGTAGCAGAAAGAATTACCTGACCCACTGATTCATAATTTTATGGCTGTGTTTCTGATATATATATATATATATGTATATATATCAGTGTCCTTCCTTATAGATCGCAGCCCATAAATAACATGTGTGTTTATGCTGCATACTGACAAAACAGTCAGGACAAAGGAAACGTGCCTGAAAAAGAACAAAAGAAGAAATACAAAGAGGCAAGAAGTTATTCAGGAGAAAAGATGCCCTTAGAGTTGGTCAAAGATAAATTAAAATGAGTAACGTGCAATTTAGATCAGAGTTCATCTTTGGTGAAAACCCTGTGTTTAGAATATGATGATGACATCAGAGCAGTTAAGCCTCTAGTTTACCAGGCTGAATAAACAAAACAAATATCTTTGATTTGTTTCTACTTTTTGCTTGACTTTTCATCCCCATGCCCAGCCTTCATATGTTTTATTGGCAATTTATACAGTCAGCAGAAGATACCAAAGCCTTAGCAACAAGATCTTCTGATGTACAAACAAAATGCATTTAATTTGACTCAGTGTATTACAAGCATTATAATCCCTCTTCTGATTTCAACATGATCGACTAATCTCATCTGCTCAGAGGGATAAGCCTTGTCTCAGCCATGATGACAGGCTTAGAGAATGATAAAAATTAGGGCATTCTCACAGATTATATACTGTAACAACAGATAAGGCTTATGAATAAAGAATTGACTACAGGTGGTTATTTGTAGAAATGTACTAGATTAAGGGGTTAATGTTAGAGAGGTACAATGTCATTCGTAGTTAAATCATAGATACACACAAGTGTGGGAAAATCTTTCTTGCCTGTGTAAACATCAGGGGAGATGAAGCAAAWTTCATAGCTGGTTTCACCAGTAGTCAGAATGAGCAAGTACGTTCTCAGTAAAAGGATAACCCTAATTTGCACTCTGGAAGTTGTTTGATAACTACTTGTATTAGGTAAAACAGAGAGGCAAAGAAGTGGCCTGGGATGAGATGGCAAGAGAAATATTACCATGTTTTTTTCTAACTGCCAGAAATGCTTCAGTTTAGTCTGCTSTTGTTCCCAGGTAAATTTAGTGCTTATAATTCTTCTGTTTGGATTTGTAAAGAGCATATGGTGCAGCAATAATGGAGGAAGTGCATGAGGCAAGGGGTAAGCTTTCTAACCATTGAGCAAGACCGCTGTATACACCCATCTTACCAGCAAATGCTAGCCTTGGGTGATTAAATCTCAGTGCATTGCTGTGAAAAAGTAATGAAACCCATATAGTAACAATGCAGGAAATGCAATTACATGCCATCTGCATGCTAGATTCACATTCAATCTTTCTGGAAAAAAAACCAAAAACAAACCTGACACACTCTTTCAATCTGTTAAGCTTAAGTAAATGAAAGGAAAAAGTAAATAATAATTCTTTTTCTAACACTATATGAACTTTTTATTCTGGCWTTGAAAAACACTTCTTATGTATCATATTAATATCATGCAATGCTTACTGATCTGCAGACACTTAACGGAAACATCTGTGGAGCAAAGGATTAGGTTATCACAATGTGACACAAATTATTTCAAATAATATTACTTTATTAATACAAATAAATGATGTCTCAAAACTAGCTATAATATTAGATAGCATACATATACAATACAGTGCAAATAATCGTTATCTCTACCTTTCTTAATTATTAATAAATATAAATAATAAAATAGTTATTATAACTTACCAAATATTCTCTTCACAAACAAACAAACAAACAAAAGATCTTGGTTCTAGCTCTCTCTCTATTTAATTGATAAGTGGTGTAGAATTTTTTATTTTTTTTGTTGGGACTTTAGATTCTGAATACCTCAAGTTAAGAAAGCAGAGTCCTGTTTAATACTTATTTATGTGATGGTAGAAAAATAAATTTGTCCATTCATTGACTGCTGAAATTAGTAGTTGACTACAATCCTGGATACATATATTTTTCTACAATATTTAAAAAATATGACTGAATTAGTTCTCAGAATGAAGCACCAAGGAACTAAGTGGTTGTACATTGTATAATAACAATGATAATATGAATTTATAATAATATTGTTTCATGCCCATAATCTACTATGAGTAGATTTAGAGATAGGGGCTGACATTATTAAAAGTTTAAGTTTAAATGACTTGAACTTAATGTAAACTGAGTAAGCAAGCTGGAGACACCAAATATCCATTTTGTTTCCATAGGAACTCCTCCCACAGAAAGCTGCCACCAAATGCTCATTGGCAAGTAGAAATGCACACGTAAAGCATGTATAGCAGCACACACACACGGAGTTCCCCTGTTGCTATCTGTTTGCTCACTAGCAGGCATGTGCAAAACAGCCCGTGACGAGCCCTGGAGAAGCGATACCACAGACAGCGATAGGCACATCAGTTCGACAAACTAGGTGTGCCACTTATCCAGAATAATTGATATGTACTGCTGGGAATGTGCTCCCCAGCAATCATCCTACTTAAAATGTGCATGTCGTCTTTCTAGGATGCCAATTAAGTGTATCCTTCTGTAGTCGTTGACACTAGATTAAACCTTACCGTTTAAACAAACATTAGAACTGCATAAACCAGAAACAGCATGAYATGTCTGACATTTTCCTGGCTCATATGGCATTACATCACTATGCCATGATCCAAAGTCATGATGCAGCATTTTCCTAAAGGACATCTGCTTTGATATGTGTCATGTACAATGACACCATATTAACACAATCTCCTACTCTGGAAATATGTGTAAAGACTTTTTTTAAAAATAATGATAAAAATGCAAGGAAAAAATGGAATCAAGGCTGCAGTTTGATGATAATACTGTAAAAGAGTTATTAAAAATACCTTAATTGTCTCATAGATTTAACTAATGTATGAGCAYAGAGGTCATCTAACTGGGTAAGAAGATGGCACTAGAAGCATTATGGTAATGAACCAACATAGAGTATTAAAGAAGTAAAAAATCAAAAGCATCRTTTTCAAACAAAGCTTGGAAGAACTTGGTGAAATCTGAAGTCTGAGGAAAAAGGTGAGTAGCATCAGTATAGTTTTAATATTTTTTTTGTTAAATTGATCAAAAAAMCTGATGTTGAAAGTGTATCATCCCTAACATATCTATAACATCTGTTTGTGGTAACTCTGGTATATAAAATTCCTGCCACTTTGTAACTGCAAAAGAAAATAATGCATATTTAAGTGTTAAGAACTGGTTTATAGCAGAGGTGACAGTCCCAGGCGGTTGCTGGTTCTAAWGCTCCATCAGAAATTTTGTAGGTGCGCCTGCTTTTTGGCTCATGGATGAGAAAGCAGGTCCTGGAAGATGTAGGGGTGCAAATACAGGAATGTCTTGGGCCCTTATCTTTTGGATGTAAGTGAGAATGGAAAGCACGACAGCTCTTCAGGCTGCAGAGGTTGATTTAAGACACTTTTCTTCACCCAGATTCCTGAGATCTTTCTCCAACAGTGTATATTTACACTCTGTATTGGTTGCCRACAGGCACAGCAGGTAGGAGTTGTTGGGGAGAGCTATCACAGAGGCGACCAGCTCTGGTGCAGGCACGTCCCCCAGTGGAGCTGGGGATTGTGGCATACAGGGGGGTTTCCCGAGCCGGGGAAACCCCAGGGGAGCGCAGAGACCCGCCAGGAGCTGGCAGCTCTCATGAAGGTGGCTGACGAGGCATGGACTGGGCCAGGAGTAACGATGGCCGCCCCCTGCTCCCACAAAAGGCAGGGAGTGCTGGTGACCAGGGAGCRCTGGCGTCCAGGAGCACTGCCAACAGGGCGGGCAAACAGGGCCTGGCACATCAGCCAGGGCATGGTGTGGCAGTTCACGTGGAAGAACGAGCAGGGAGGGTGCCTCTCCAAAGGAGGGGCATTCCACTGGCCGAGTGGGAAACCTGAAGTACACATAACCCAGCAACCGGGCACCGTTCTGTGACCATCTGCACAGGTCAAGGGCACTCATCCTACCTGACCCTYAAGGCAGAATGGTGGGCACTCGTCTGAGAGCAAAGTCTGCAGCTCCAGCTGGGGGGTCTGCACCATCTACCCCTGCGGTGGCTGATGCCTCCACCCAGACGGACCTGCTGAAGGGAGAGGCTGCAGTGCAGACCTCAGACTGCAGGAAGTGCCTAGACCTCTCTCCTGGGGCAGGGAAGGGTGGCAGACCTGCCTGCAGAAGGTGTGCCCAGCTGGAGGACCTCCTGCAGCAGGTGGCTGAGCTGCAGGAGGCACTGAGAAGGCTGCGTAACATCAGGGAGGCGGAGAAGGAGTTAGATAGCTGGTTCCAGGCGCAGTCTGCAGTGGACCCACAGGCAAAAACTGTGGGTTTGTTTTTTGGCCAAACAGCCCAAAACTCCCCCACTGGCAAACACAGAAGGGAGGGGGGCCAATAATGTGGAAGAATGGGTGGTTGCAACTGCAAGGACCAAGAGGCTTACCCTGAAGCCTGAGGTGCCCTTGCAGAACCGCTTCACCGCTCTGCAGACTGAAGAGGAAAGACCCATCACACCAGGAGAGATGCTGGAGCTCAGTAAGGCAGCCTGATCTGCTTCCTGTATAACAACCAGCGCAACTAAGAAAAGGTGATGGGCGATAGTAGTAGGCGACTCTCTTCTGAGAGGTACGGAGGCACCCATTTGCCAACCTGATGCACTTTCTAAAGAGGTGTGCTGCTTACCAGGGGCTCGTATCAGGGATGTCACTGAGAGACTACCGAGCCTCGTACAGTCCACTGACTATTATCCGCTGCTGCTGTTTCACGTAGGCACCAGTGATACCGCCAGGAGCAGTCTGAGGACTATCAAGAAGGCTTACAGAGCCCCAGGAGCAGTGGTAAGGGACTCTGCTTAACTCTAAAAGTTTTTTATCAATCCTCCCAGTCAAAAGGAAGGGGTTTGAAAGGGCCAGTCACATCTGGCGAATCAACAAATGGTTACGGGACTGGTGCCACAGCCAGGGGTTCGGCTACTTAGACCATAGGACTTGCTTTGAGAAACCTGGTCTTCTAGGTCTACTAGGGGCTGATGGGGTCCACCTGTCAGAGAAAGGGAAGAGCATCTTCAGTCATAGGCTTGCCAAGCTGGTGAAGAGGGCTTTAAACTAAAGTTGCTGGGGGAGGGGAACCTCAATCCATCCCACTCCTACCAGTTAGATGCCCAGAGTCTGGAGAAGGATCACAGGTCAGCAGGAGAGCACCTGAAGAGCAGCACAAAGGAATTCCAGCCACTCCAGCCAGTAAGTCAGCTTCAGCAGGGGCCCAACTTAAATGCCTCTATGCAAACGCACGTAGCATGGGGAATAAACAAAAGGAGTTAGAGACATGTGCATGCCTGCAGGGCTATGATCTTATTGGCATCACGGAAATGTGGTGGGATGGGTCCTATGTCTGGAATGTTGGAATGGAAGGATACAGGCTCTTTAGGAAGGACAGACAGGGGAGACGAGGAGGGGGTGTCACCCTCTATGTCAATGACCAGCTGGAGTGCATGGAGCTCTGCCTGGGAATGGATGAGGAGCCAACCGAGAGCTTATGGTCAGGATTAAAGGGAGGGCAGGGACAGGTGACATTATAGTGGGCATCTGCTACAGGCCACCCAACCAGGAAGACCGAGTGGATGAGGCCCTCTATAGACAGATAGGAGCAGCCTCACGTTCACAAGCCCTGGTCCTCATGGGGGACTTCAACCACCCCGATATCTGTTGGAGGGACAACACAGCAGGGCATAAACAATCCGGGAGGTTCCTGGAATGTGTCAATGATAACTTCCTTCTCCAAGTGGTAGAGGAGCCAATGAGGAGAGGTTCTATGCTGGACCTTGTTCTCACCAACAAGGAGGGGYTGGTGGGGAATGTGAAGCTCAAGGGCAGCCTTGGCTGCAGTGACCATGAAATGGTGGAGTTCAAGATCCTTAGGGCACTGAGGAGGGCGCACAGCAAGCTCACTACCCTGGACTTCAGGAGAGGAGACTTTGGCCTCTTCAGGGATCTGCTTGGTAGAGTACCATGGGAAAAAGCCCTGGAGGGCAGAGGGGCCCAAGAAAGCTGGTTAATATTCAAGGATCACCTCCTCCAAGCTCAAGAGCGATRCATCCCAAAAAAGAGGAAGTCGGGCAAAATGGCCAGGAGGCCTGCATGGATGAACAAGGAGCTCCTGGACAAACTCAAACACAAAAAGGAAGCCTATAGAGGATGGAAGCAAGGACAGGTAACCTGGGAGCAGCCAGGGATCAGGTTAGGAAAGCTAAAGCCCTGATAGAATTAAATCTGGCCAGGGACATCAAGGGCAACAAGAAAAGCATCTACAGGTATGCTGGTGATAAAAGGAAGACTAGAGAAAATGTGGGCACTCTCCGGAAGGAAACGGGAGACCTGGTTACCCGGGATATGGAGAAGGCTGAGGTATCGACAACTTTTTTGCCTCAGTCTTCACTGGCAAGTGCTCAAGCCACACTGCCCAAGTTGCAGAAGGCAAAGGCAGGGACTGGGAGAATGAAGAACCGCCCACTGTAGGAGAAGATCAAGTTCGAGACCATCTAAGGAACCTGAAGGTGCACAAGTCCATGGGACCTGATGAGATGCATCTGCAGGTCCTGAGGGAACTGGCAGATGAAGTTGCTAAGCCACTTCATATTAGASAAGTCATGGCAGTCCGGTGAAGTTCCCACTGACTGGAAAAGGGGAAACATAACCCCCATTTTTAAAAAGGGAAAAAAGGAAGACCCAGGGAACTATAGGCCAGTCAGTCTCACCTCTGTGCCTGGCAAGATCATGGAACAGATCCTCCTGGAAATTATGCTAAGGCACGTGGAAAATAAGGAGGTGATTGGTGACAGCCAACATGGTTTCACTAAGGGCAAATCAAGCCTGACAAATTTGGTGGCCTTCTATGACGGGTTTACAGCGTTGGTGGATAAGGGAAGAGCAACTGATGTCATCTACCTGGACTTGTGCAAAGCATTTGACACTGTCCCGCATGACATCCTTGTCTCTAAATTGGAGAGACATGGATTTGATGGGTGGACCACTCAGTGGATAAGGAATTGGCTGGATGGTCGCACTCAGAGAGTTGTGGTCAATGGCTCAATGTCCAAGTGGAGATCAGTGACGACTGGCGTTTCTCAGGGACCGGTATTGGGACCGGTGCTGTTTAACACCTTTGTTGGTGACATGGACAGTGGGATTGAGTGCACCCTCAGCAAGTGTGCCGACGACACCAAGCTGTGTGGTGCGGTCGACACACTGGAGGGAAGGGATACCATCCAGAGGGACCTTGACAGACCCGTGCGAACTTCATGAAGTTCAACAAAGCCAAGTGCAAGGTCCTGCACATGGGTTGGGGCAATCCCAAGCACAAATACAGGCTGGGCAGAGAATGGATTGAGAGCAGCGCTGAGAAGAAGGACTTGGGGGTGTTGGTTGACGAGAAGCTCAACATGAGCCAGCAATGTGCACTTGCAGCCCAGAAAGCCAACTGTATCCTGGGCTGCATCAAAAGAAGCGTGACCAGCAGGTCGAGGGAGGTGATTCTCCCCCTCTACTCTGCTCTCATGAGACCCCACCTGGAGTATTGTATTCAGCTCTGGGGCCGCCAACATAGGCGAGTCCAGAAGAGGTTCATGAAGATGACCAGAGGGCTGGAGAACCTCTCCTATGAAGGCAGGCTGAGAGAGTTGGGGTTGTTCAGCCTGGAGAAGAGAAGGCTCTGGAGAGACCTTATAGCAGCCTTCCAGCACCTGAAATGGGCCTACAAGAAAGCTGGAGAGAGACTTTTTACAAGGGCATGTGGTGATAGGAGAAGGGGTAATGGCTTTAAACTGAAAGAGGGTAGATTTAGATTAGATATAAGGAAGAAATTCTTCACTATGAGGGTGGTGAGGCACTGGAACAGGCTGCCCAGAGAAGCCCCATCCCTGAAAGTGTTCAAGGCCAGGTTGGATGGGGCTTTGAGCAACCTGGTCTAGTGGAAGGTGTCCGTGCCCATGGCGGGGGGGTTGGAACTAGATGATCTTTAAGGTCCCTTCCAACCCAAACCATTCTATGATTCTGTGATTCTATGGTATCTTGTTCCCATCACCTTTCCTCTAGCTGCTTCTGCTACGCCCGATTCAAGAAGATAGGGATCACTGAGAACCTTGCACTTAAAACCTTTAACATAGGCATGATCTTTCATGAAAATGACAATACACCCTTCAGGACCACTGTGCCAGCAGTTCAAATCACATCACAGCTTAGGAAACTCAGTGTAACTTTGCCAACAATCTTATGAATACCTGATCCATTTAAATACAACCATATACAGAAAACAGACTCTGCAGAAACACATTTGGTTATAGCTTATCTCAAAAATATTCCACAACAACTCAGTTCACAAGTAAAGACATTTTTCCCTTCTCCCAGTCAGTGTGGAAAGGAAGGTCAAACCTGAGATTTCCTTCCTTCATGACACTGCGTATTATAAACGCAGTTCAAGAAGAACTTGACTAGCATAACTGTGGATGATGCAGGAGGTAAATCTAGCTATTGTAGTCTCCCATAACTGCTTTGACTAATTAAATCTCAGAAGATGAAAGAAGCGATATAATGTTTTTTTTTCAGTAAAATATATAAAGACTTGAAAGTAAGGTGCAGGAAACTTACATAGACAGACTGCTACAAGCAGCTGCGATTTAAATTCAAAATCACCTGAAAGAAACTACATCTGTAGCAGGATAAGTTTTTAAGTCCTCCCCTGATCTGTCTCTCCAGTTGCATCTAACACCAGACAAGTATCACGCAGAGCTCACGTGTGGAGTAAAGGAATGTCTGAAGTCTGCATTAGCTCACTGATACCTCTAGTGAAAGCTAGGCCTAAATATCAGTTACAACTATGTCTTGCTGCCTTTTAAAGTTTGAAAATAAGACATTCCCTGTCTTCCAAGATCTTGCCACAAAACATCAAACTTCTTGTGTAAAGAGAAGATGGCTTGTTATATATCTGAAAATTTTATTCAAGCCCTAAAGACTTTTGTTGAGGGTATAAAATGAGTAAGAATGTCTATGGGGAACCATCATCTGTTTGTGGCAGGCAAGAAATTCCAAAAATGTTTAGTCTGTTCTGCTCTGTGCTCCTGCAGAAAAGGTTGTATTTCCTTTTTCAGTGCCCATAATCTTTTTAGAACCTTTTCTTTATTGAGCCCATAAACATCACAGTGGAGCTGCAAATCATCAGAGTCTGCAGAAACTCCATCAAGGAAGCTACAGAGTAAATGATGCTGAAAAGTTGATGTTCACAACAATAGGCAGTTGACTAACTTCATGATAGTATGCATGCCATCTGAGGTATTCAAAAATAATACAGAGGACCATATGATGGATGACATGGTCTCAATATGACTTGGTCAATCCACAGGACCATGATTCAGGAACCTTAAACAAATACAGGTTCCCTACCACTGTTATTCACTAATCTAATTTTGCTGACACCGTCTTCTAATTATGCAAGTGCCTTCAAAATGTCTTATTGACAAAGTCAGTGGCTTTTCTGATCTTTGCATAAGTTGCCATGCCTGAAGAAGAAAGTCAAATATGAAACTGTACTCAGTGAAAACCTTTAGGAAGTTATGCAAAGGAATGAGAATAATCAGAACAGAAAACATCTTACACTTTACTAAGGACTCGTCTGCCATACATCGTTTCAATGTTTTTACCTTTGAAATAATAGAACTAGAAGCAAAATGGGCTTTTTCAAATTCATTGGGTGCTTTGGGTTTTATCTTTCCTTTTTGCAATCTGCTGTTACATTGGAGATATACTCCATTATCATTTCGAAGACTGTAAACGTCTTTTTCTATTGTGCTGGTCAATACCCATAAGAAGTTGGAGGGATTATCCATCTATATATTTTGAATATTGATTTTTTTTCTCAAAGATTTAACATGGTTTGTTATAGATAGACTGTAATAAATAAAAAAGTGATACTATGAAATAGATGCAAATTAAATCAGCAAATATAGATTTGTTTTATGGTGAGAAAAATTTCTTTATAATGTAATATTTACAGTTTCTTAGTGAACTGATTTTAAATGTTACCACTAAGCTTTTGAAAATAAATTAGGAATATTCAAGGAAGTTAGGTGCCTAATTTCTATTAACATCCCACAGTTGATGAGCACTTCAATTTCTAGCTTCCTTAGCAAATCCCATCATCCATCATCAGGTTTTCTTATTCTTAGAGTGGACAATGCAAACCATAGACAACCTTTATTTTCATCCATTTGTTATCATATTTTATGACCATTTGATTTTATATTGTCCAAAACATGAATGAGTATATGTCTGTCTAAATAGATACGATTATTAATAGAGGACAGTAGTACAAATATAAGTGAAGCAACACCACCATTAATGTTTGTTGCTCAGAGCAACAAATGGATAAAAAGACATAACAGCCAAGGCACTTACACTGTGCAATATACATCTTTATAGGTTACAAATTAAATTGCCATCATTTGCCAGCAATAACTTCATGGTGATATAGAGAATCACCAGTTTTCTGAGATACAGAGCATAGAGCAATTGTTGAGGTGCAGCAGTTCCTCCTATATTTGAGGAGGGAAAAAAATCACAAATGTGTGGTGTCCAGTGTGTGTGGATGGAGTATTGTGCATAAAATGTCAACAACTCCTTGCAAAAGATCATGTAAAAAGGAATATACTGTTCCCTTTGTTAGCATTCTAAATAAATACATAGCTCTACAAAATTAGAATCAGAAAAGAAATGTTAATTTCTATCCTAAAACCTTAGCAAATGCTATATCTGATCTCACAGAGTAGTTTCACTAGAATATCTCTTTGGATGGAGGCAGAGTTCTGCCTTAATGGGTCTTCCAGAAATTCGATTGCATGCAGAGACAATTCTCAAGGTATCATTAGACAAAAGAAAAGAGAGGAATATGCAGGGGTCTGTTATATAATTAATCTCCTGGTCTTGTCAGATGGAGCACAAGAGGACAATAAAGCATAGACCTTGGAGTCTAATAAAATGTTTGTCTCATTCACGAACAAAAAATATCAGATATAGTCAAGTTCAGCCCAAAGCAAGAAATGCTAAAAAAGAGCAGTAGAGAAGTGCACGGGAGGGAAGTTTACGACAGGTGCTGATTAGGACCAAGTATGATAACAGTATTTTATGATGCATACCTGTGTCCACGAAGAACTGTGTTTGTACTGTCAGCTTAGCACCACATTCAGTCAACATCATACAGATAAAATTGTGTAAGAAATTTCTGTTCTGTTACCAGCCTTTTGAGATAACTATCTTCCTACTACAGAAGTTTCAAAGTTGTCAACCTTCAAAATTAATACTCCTTCAAGAAGAATATAACACAATTTCAGATATTTAAACAATTTTAAAACTTTATTGCCAGCAGATATAAACTTTGAGCAATGACAGGGACAGATCAAAGACCTGAAAATTGTCTTAAGCCATCTACATCAGGGAAGGTCAAGAAAACAGCTGTCTTACAGTTGACACAAGGCTGAAGAGCATGCCTTTGTTTTTCAGATCACAGTTCTTTCTCATCTTCCTCAACCCTCTGTCTAGCTCTTAAACATGAACATGAAAATAATTTTTTTTCTTTATATGGATTAAAAATGTGTGCTTCTTAAAAATATTTCTTGAGAGACAACATAGAAGAGGCAACCCTCCCCCCCAAACCCAATCCACAGTGGCAGCAAGCACCAAACCCTGTGCATCAGAGCATGATTATTAATCCGTGGGCATATGATGAACCAAAGGGGCAAACAAAGGAAAAAGTAAAAGTAAATTTGGGTATCAGAAAAGGAGGTAGACTACTAATATTCAGCTACACTAAACTATTACAACTACGTGGTTTAACACCAATTAACTTAACTGAGGTGTATAACTTATAAGTACTCAGTGATGAAAACATTSGTCTAGTTGGTTTGGTTGGAAGAACTGTGGCTCATCCACATGTGCTCTGGGAAAAGGTAGCTACTATCTGCCTTTGGTCCTTTGGATGTGCTGCAGGAGGACAGCTGCTGCAGCATGTTGGAGACCTTGCGGAAGAACTGGGTCTCTCGGGGGATTTAGCATTGAATTCCACTTGATTACAAGAAGTCTTTACGATTCTCTGGCATGGGCTCTGTCTCCATGGTAAAAGTGAACCTGCAGTCAGGTGCGCTGAAAAMTGAATTAACTGAAGTCCTATGGAGGCATGTTGCTGCTGTTTATTAAGACTTGTAGACTTAGCCAGGTAGGCTTTGAAATAAGCTTCTCTCTAATTATTTACCTTAGAAAACTTTTCTTTTCAGACCATGCATGAAGCTCAGTGATTATATGCCCGGTGATTCTACACTTGGTATCTAAGAAGAAGCAAGAAATCACACATTTTCACAAAGMAAAATAACCCTTAACTTTTTATTTTCATTTGGTGTTTTGCTTCAGGCTTCTATGCCGCAAACACTGAGAAGCTTGTTTTCAATTAGAAGTTGGTTCCACTAACAAATCACTTGCAAACTTCTTGATATATTATTGCATCATTAAAAGCTGCAGATTATAAATTTAATTATTTTGTTATAAATGAGCAAGACATTAGAACAATATGAATGCTTTCACGTGCCCAATAAAAAAAAAAACAAAAAACCAAAAAACCATAATGCTTCCAGAGCAAAGCAGAGCAGCGATTGTATGCTTATTATTGCCAAGGGTACAGCAATAACATATGTGCTCGACACACTGGGGTCACTGACCAATCTTCAAAGCATTTATATAATTACTTTGGCAAATGTAGTGTAACTGCAAGAAATTAAGTTCTTCAGATGGAAGAAGGAAATACATCACTAAAAGTAGTACCTAACAAAGTTTACAAAGACATTGTGAAGATTTGGCATCACTACTGTAGMGGGTCAGCACAGAAAATTTCCAGATTCCTTTCTACCAAGAGCCTCATTTCATAGTGCAAACTTAGCCTCTGTGCTTTCCCAAGATCCTTGTGCATCAACACATCAATCTTGTGGCCAGATTCCATCTGTGTACTCAGACCAGAGAGCCAAATAGTTGTTTATCTGATTACAGATTTGAAAGAAATTGTGGGGGGTAAAGAGAAAAGCTTAAGAACTACCCACAGATATGTAAATTTCTAAATCTGCTAAACAGACATGTGAAACTGTCACCGATTTCCAATTCTGAGTTTGGTAAGATGAACTCAGAGCTGCAATGCAGCTGCAGTGGTCCCACAGTGAAAGGCACAACATCATATGTGTTACCTTTCACTTCCCACTGTTGCAAAACTTGAATCTGCACAGGCTACAGTGAACAGCATTTCAGGGTGTACTCACACTTACTAGCTTTTAAACAGCATTAAAAAAAAACAAACCAAAGAAAAACCAACCATGGAGAGAATTTGCCTCTTGATCTAGACCATAGTTACCTAAATAGTCTGATACAATCCATTCTAAAATATTAACCCTACATAAAGCTGAGGTATCTGGTGAAAGATAGTCTTTTAGGTACTTTCTTTAGAGAAGTGCCTCCCATTGAGGTTCATCCTAAAAAAAACATTCCAGAAGGCAAGTCACCTGAGCTGAAAACCACTAAAATAGGCCAGTATTAAGAAAAGCCATATTATATACCTCTTACTCTTCACTAAAAAGAAAAGAAAAAGTCAACAGTCCTCCCCTCAAAAGACTAGAAACTGCTGCAGTTGTTGAGTGTGCTGGAAGTTGACATACTTTATTTACTTACGTCTTCCAACCCCATTGAAAAAAACAGTAGACAAATATTACTCTTTCTATGGAAGGGAAAACTAAAGTTGATAGTGCTCACGTGATTTTTTGTATGTCAAGTTCCAATTAGAATTAGACTAGAACAATTTTTATTATCAGGTGCTAAGCAAAAGTTCCCATTGAAATCCACACGAAATCAATGATTGTCTGATTCCCATATTGTCCCATGGCTCCAACCGTGTCCTTGAACACAAGAGTCCCAGCATATCAGTTAGGCCACCAGTGCCATATTTAAGCAAGGTAATCCATATTTAGGTAATCCATTTAAGCAACGTGATCACTTTTCTACCAAAATACATAGTGATCAGAAATAATAACACTGGATTAATAAAAAAAAATGAATCCCACCATTCCTCCATTCTTCTAATTAATATATCTGAATACATGGTAGTAAGTATTTTGGAAGAAGGACAGTATCCTTCATTTCAGCTGTGGGTTTTATTTTTTTAAGAAAATATTACTACTATAACAGGGAAAAAAAGAAATGTCTTTTCCCCCCCTTTGGTGTGACTTTTAAGGCTACAAAATGTGCCAGATTAAGACCTTGGAGATGGAAATGCTATGTTTATCCACAGGGCATGTTCAGCACTGCCAACAGCTGTGCAACTTTTCCCAAACAATGTTCCTCAACRATGACTTGAAAGGACCACAATTAGGAGCAGAAGAATAGTTTAATTTCCATGCCCATTCAATCCTTGGCTTCTCTGCTGAGCCTGCCAACTATTGCCAATTGCAATGGTGGATTTTGTGACATGGACACTTGTCCACTAGGAACTGGACTGAGGCTGCAATCCAATGTAATTATTTTCAGTCACTATTGACCTGCGAGAAGTTTCAAACAAGGAAATGTTGAAGCTTTTCTGCTCTTACCAGCTCCCTCAACCAATGCTACCACTGTAGCAGTGACAGCTGAAGTGTTCCCTGACAATTTCAAAACCGTTTTAATAATTTTTCAAATTTTTAACCCTCCCCTCTGATCAATTTGATTACCAGTAAAAAAAACCAAAACAAAACAATAAAAAACCCTTTTGATCATACATCAAAAATACATATTTCAAATGTTTCAAAAAATTTTTTTAAAAAAAGCCCCTGACTTGAACTGCACATCTTGTAATGTAGCACAGGATGAAAATACCAAGATCCACTTTCATAATCACTATGTGTTAACCACTCATCCTTTCCCATCATATCTGAAGAGCTACCTTGTGTTGTTTTCCCCCAGGATGTAAATTTGAAAAAGTAATTTTCATGCCATTTACATGTGCACAGAAATATATATATATATTTAATTCTATACTTAAGTAACTAACAGGCAATTTGGTAATGACAGGACCAAAGCTATAGTAAGAATGCACAGTTCTGTCTGACCTCAGAGTGTAAGTAATCCTGGCTTGTGTTTGGATGGGAACCTCAGGTGCCGCAGGAATAAATCAAGAATTAATAATTGGTGAATAGGTGTCATTTAGCTCTAATGTTTTTAAGCTAACTTACAGGAAACAAAAATATAAATAATGTACRTTGTATTATCAGACTCAAGGGAGAATACAGCAACAAAAAAAAAAAGAAAGAAAGAAAGAAAATGCAGTACTGAGGTAAGATTGCTCTGGCCTTCCTCCCAGTTTGGGACAAGAAGGGAGGAGAACAGGAGGAGAGCGCTAACTTCACAGATCCCTCTAGAGGCAGTGACAAAAATGGGATTTTGGCTAAATATGAATGGGCAAGTCTTTCATAGCCAGAAGATGTGTTTGGAGCATGGGAGTCTGCAGCAAGGGAACCTGCAGAGCAGGGATGAGAGCTGTCTCTGCAGAAAGGTTGCCTGATCCCAGCGGCACCTGCAGGACTCAGTTGCTCTGTCGCTCTTTAAAGTGCACAGAAAGGAGACGTGTGGGAGGCCACAGGGTGGGGGAAGCAGCGTGCAGGGCAGTCATACAGTTCTTCAAAGTTGAACTGTGTTACACAGCCAGAGAGTGATACCTTTCTGCATGCTTTGATTAATGCAGGTATCCAGATCTATTTGGGGCATACCAAAGGATAAATTTTGTATTGCCCCCACACGATCCAATACATATGGTTGTATTCCTTGCAATAGAAAGAAACTAGTCTCTTTTTTCTCCATAGATATGAACTATTGAATGCTAGAGCATGAGCTTGTGAATGTCAAGGTATGCCAAATGAATGTGGAGCAAAAGAAGAAAAAGCCCCCCCAACCTGTAAAACCACCTACACTGAAAATGAAGGCCAGTTCCTTGCCTATACAGTCATAAAGATTTCGGCCTAATAAAGTTATAATAAGTATGTTTGTTGACAAAATCCATCCCGAAAGTTTATCATACTTTCATATGTCACATCTGCTCTTTGCCTTATTGTGCTACTCCTGAGCATTTGTTTTACCATAAATACAGAAGTGTATAAAAGATACACAAATCAGACTGCCACCCTTATCTGTTCAGGATTTTTTTAGAAGTGTGTTCTAAAGGGAGCAAGAGACAAGAAGAAAAGTATCTGGGTTATAATGGGGAATCTATTTTGCAGGCTTATATCATTAAAAGTGCAATAAGTTAATAATTTCACTGTAAGTTATGCAATGGTTTATACTTTGTCTACAGATGATTTGTTGATTTATGTAGTCTTTTCAGCTCACCTGGAATGATATATGCTTACTCAAGTGAGGAGTCTTTTTCTGAATCTGAACTTATTTATGAAATGGACTGTACAGTGTGACTGCCTTCAATAGCTAATACAGGACTAGGTGAAATAGAAGATCCCAGCAGATAGCAGTTACTTGGTTAATGTTGGCATACATTTCTGTGGCAAACCCACATCCTGCTTCCTGTGGAGTTATTTCCCTCTTCGTTCATAATTTTTACTAAATTTACTCCTCTTGAGATATTCTTACAAATTTCTGGAAGTCAATTACAAAATCAGCCTAGAGGAAGGCTACTTCTGCACTGTCTTGAATCCTAAAATATTTTGAATGCTGTTTCTTGAGAATTCAGTATAGCGTTTATGGAAGCCCTTGGTTTCGATCTGTTGTAATGTATGGACATTTTCTACCAGGATTCAAAGACAAATCATGAAATATCCTCGAGAGGAGTTTAGTTGATTGAGAAACATAGAATCAYAGATTCATTTAGGTTGGAAAAGACCTTTAAGATCATTGAGTCCAACCATTAACCTAACACTGCCAAGTCCACCACTAAGCCATGTCCCTAAGCACCACATCTATGGGTCTTGTAAATGCCTCCAGGGCTGGTGACTCCACCACTTCCCTGGGCAGCCTGTTCCAATGCTTGACAACCCTTTCAGTGAAGAAATTTTTCCTAATATCCAAACTAAACCTCCCCTCGAGCAACTTAGGGCCATTTCCTCTTGTCCTATTGCTTGTTACTTGGGAGAAGAGACCGACACCCACCTCGCTCCAACCTTCTTTCAAGTAGTTGTCGAGAGTGATAAGGTCTCCCCTGAGCCTCCTGTTCTGCAGGCTAAACAACCYCAGTTCCCTCAGCCACTCCTCATAAGACTTGTGCTCTAAACACTTCACCAGCTTCGTTGCTCTTCTTTTGACACGTTCCAGCACCTCAATGTCTTTCTTGTAGTGAGAGGCCCAACATGCTGCAGGGATAATAAATTACCAAACAGATTTTTACAGAGCTGAAATCCAGTGTGAACCTACCCAAACCCCACAGGGTCAGAATGCTTGAACAACAGTCCCAGGGAGCAGAAATGGTGTGGAGGGATCATGCTGGAGGGCTTAGCATGCCCTGGGCATTGCTGAGCAAGGCTGTATTTCAGATCTCTCCAAAGCAGGTCACAGAGGAGGCTGGGGTGACCCTGAGTCACTGATTGTGTAGCTACACCATCAAAATCCCACCACTACCCCCAAAAGGGGCCAAGGCAGCTGTTTCTGCTCGAGGCCACTGGTTAATGGTTGGAGGAAAGCTGACGTGTGGCTAGGGGAAGGGTGGAAAGGACCCACTCTTCTTTTTCCTCCTTTTGGTTCTCAGTTCCAGGTCCTGTTCCCAATGCCCATTTGACTGATCTCTCAACAGAGGAACTGGGTTTTCATCCTAGACAATGGTGCAATTGAACGCCATGTAACTGGAATCCGTTATATTACTCATGCACGTAGCCGTTTTACTGTATTTCGGGAAGTTTTCTTTAAAAATGCCCCCAAATACGTACTGTGAACAGAGTGTTTAAAATTTCTTAAATACAAAATCATAAATATGTATTTATGATTTTTTTTTTAAACAAAACATCTTGCTCAGGCTGTTATCTATGGCTGGCCTTAGAGATGCAGCTGGATATACTTCAATCCCTAAAGGAATGTGGTCTTTGTATTGTATCAAATGGGGTCACAAATGGGGTACCCTGCATTAGGCATCTATACAGTAACCATACTGCAAAAATGCCACTGCCTATAATAGGCCATATTTTTTTTCATGGTGATCATGGCATCGATTATCTTTTGATTGCCATTACCTTAGCGCTTTACTTGAAGACAAAGGGACAATCTTCCTTCATGTAAAAGTTAAATGCATGTTCTAGCTTATAGAAATATTTTTTCTTTTGTTTCAGCTCCATTAATTCTTTTAATTGAGAGGAAATTTTGGAAACTTTTCACATATTACTAGAACTCATTTTTAACAAACAAAATGAAATTGCTTTGTGTGTTTTTTTAATGAGAAACTAACTAGATATTACTGCTTTTGTAAACAAGGCACCATTACCTTTCCTTAAGCTAGTAAGACAGGCAGTGAAAGAATTTAAATGAAATCACAAACAAGCAAACACTGATAATATAATAGAGTGCATGTCTGTATTGGCTCTTCACTTCTAGGTTAATATGGCAAGTTTAACACTGTGCTGACACATTTTAATGTGTCATGTTTTTTGAGCCAGAAAGAAAGTCACATGCTCTGCTAATATCAAAATTATTTTCCTTGGATTACAGTATAAAGCATGTCTAAGGGGAAAAAAAAATTCTTAAACAACTGAAACTGTCTTTTTAATATGAGTGAAAACGTCAATTTTCTTCTGAGATGGTGTTAAAAAAAAATTCAACCCCCCCCTCTTTTTAGATTTTTCATACACAAATGTGCAAATTGATGAGTTCCCCTTTCCTCTGGCAACAAGTAATTAAATAGCAATCATTTTGACTGCAAAAAGACCTGCATTGTCCAACTGCAGTGCAGTCAGCTCTCAGTTTTGTTGTATATTGCACATGCTACATAATACAAAGACTTCTATAATACGTTGCTTCACAGTATTAAGCATCTTTTTAATGAAGAGAAATTACTGAGCTGCTGTGGGGAGTAAATACACATATATACACCTTTTATCTAGAAAACTATCTTGTGATAGAGCTGCTCACTTTTGGCATTATATGATTTTGATTGTGACCTTTTTACACAGATGCCTCGTCTAGTCTGCCTGACTGAGACCTGTAACAAGTCAGAAGTCAAAGAACAGGACACTTTGCAATGAGGAAAGAAACTTTTTACTTTTGATAAGATTTTTGAAAGTACAGTTTCATGATCTGGCACTTCTTATCTCCGTGTAGCAGAATAGGAAAACGGAATGGTAGTCCTCTGCTGCCTAGAAGGCAATGGACAAGAGATGCTCATGCTGTTTTTTGTAAAGCACTGCATACATTTTCACTGCTAAACAAATTAGTAATAAAATGAGACATGCCATTTTTAATGAGAGATTGCCGAGAATTAGAACTACTTTCTTTTCTAGGATGGGAACGGGCTGGTTTACAGTCACCTCCACCTCTTTTCTCTTTTTCCCTCCCATCGGAGACAGAGGACATTCACTGTGGGTCACAGCAATGCAGAATGAGAGGACTCCATCCCAGCTACTGCAGGGGCAGCTGTGTTGCAGCACAATGACAGGTTCTAAAACTAGCCTTTCTAACAGGTTTTCAAAGCCTGGTTTCTCTCTTTGAGGCAGAAGAAAAAAAATCTTTTTATGCTGGTCATTATGCTGACCACATTATGCATGTGAACCTGTAAACATCTGGAAACAATTTAAAGTACTGTTTAGATTTTAATACCAGAAAAAATTCTTGAGCAGCATTTGAAGTTGCCATTTTACAATAGAGCAGACACCATAACTAGAAAAAAAAAAAACCAAATCCAATATCTCTCACTATCACCTTTATCAAGCAGTAAAAAATTAAAATGAAAAATAGACACTGAGTGACAGAAAACACATGGTTTGCCAGGTTCATTAAGGAATCTGGTAGCACATCGGGGAAACTGAGACTAAATATCAGACTCTCAGAATACTCTGAATATCAGCTTATCAGATTTTGAGAGCAATGTTTTTGTAATCCTTCTTGTTGAAATGCAAAAATTCCCTTTTTATGAAATGCAAGCTTAAACTGTTCTTTAAATTCTTTCAGATTTATACTAGCAGATATCAGGTGGAGAATGAGCTTAGTCAGAAAACCTTAGTCACCTGACGTTACACACTAACAAATACACAGAGGCTGATTTTGGCAGTTCTGTTTAGGGCATTTGCTCAGGTATCCTCACTTTTCAGATATGGCCCCCGTCACAACAGAAACAAGTGATGGCTGAGGGTGTTGGAGGGAGCTGACTGAATGTTCTGGGAGGCAGCACTGGTGCCAATGGATCATAGCCTGGAAATTTGCAACTGGGTTGGACAAGCAGATATTCATGATACTAAAATATGTCCATTTTCCATAGGAGTGTACAGAGCAGCCCTTTGCCTCAGGACACAAGAGCTATGCTGTACCATCCAGCACTCACTTTCTTCAGGCGGACAGCCCTGAGGATGGTGTCTTTCAAACCCCTCTAGCACAAAATGGCACTCAGGAAAAAGTACTTTGATAAACATGTTTTAAATTGAATCCGAAACACTCTCAAGGGACAGAGCTGCTATGCTACAGCCTCAAGTTTTTAAACTATACAYGCCAGCTTTTCGCTGTCAGGAATTTGCCAGGTGCTTCTGTAGTTCATGCCTGTACATCGTGAATTAACAAGCATGTAAGTAATAACAAAGTGTTAGTTGAGATACATGCCCTGCACAGTCAGAGAAACTAATTCAGACTGATTTCATTTTGACAGCAGCATCTGTGCTGCTCACAACCACCAGCTAAGTTTCTGTGCCCAGGGAAGCATGGTAGACCTCCTGGTCTAGGGAGTATGAAAAAGGTGACTTCAACCTACCTTTACGCCTGGAGGATAACAGACTGCTGTAGGGGCTGCCTTAATCAAAAGCATAAATAAGAAGCTCTGAAAGCTGCTATGATACACATACAAACTCACCTGAGCTTTCTTCCCAGCAACTTCACAGCCCACAGCAACTGAGGATCCCCTTACAGGAGCATACTAGAAAGGCCATGTTGATCCCAAAAGCACTCCCTATTCCCTGAAAACTTCAGTCCACATGCTAGAAATACCACTGTCTTGATATACACAGAGATTTTACAGCCTCCTTTGCTAACTGAGTGGGGGTGTGAACACCTAATGGAGTGAATTTTCCAAAAAGACGATATGTAAAATAAATTAATTTCTATATCTGTTTAGGTTGTTGTCCAAATACTGAAGTTTGTTATCCAAGTGACATCTGAATCTCAATCAGAATGCTCTCCAAAATTTCAGCTAGGAAACGTAATTAAAACAGGCCTAGCCAGCCAAATTCCCTAAGTGATCATTAATTAGAGGTCTCAGGGCAGACATCTGATAACTTCATCCCAACAACCTGGAAAGGTGGCAGAATTAGAAAGGTAAGAGGTGAAACATGATTGAAATCTATGGCATGCTTTTAAGTATCTCACATGGCTGCAGTTCTTCCAATATTGTTATGTCCCAGTCTAGAACTGTTTCTAGGGTATTAATCGTGATACGATGGCAGATCAGCACATGCAAATTAAAGTAGTTCCCCTTTTTATTGCTGTTAGGCTTGGTTTTGGCTTGGGTTTTTGTTGTGTTTTTTGTTTTTTTTTTTGAGATGGAGGAGTGTTTTTTTCATATTTTCCAGTTCGAAATCTAGCACAATATATATACAAGTATATATGCATGTTACCATTTCGTTTTGTACTTCACCTTATCCATAATGCAAGTAATTATTTTTCTTAAAGTACAACATAAACAATATTGAAAAGAACCTGCTGTATTCCATTATTCTACAACCAAACTCAACACAAGTTCATATCTCTCCTTAACATCCTTAATGCGTCACATCCTTACCCACTAAACTGACCATTTGCTTTTTCTGAAAGCCTCAGTGTTAAGAAGACATGTGGAAGAATAAAGAAGTCATAGTAGAAGGAAGATAGTATTTTATTTAAAGGGAAAGTGCATCAAAGATAACCTAAAATGGAGTTCCACTAAATTGGGAACATGCTGAAAGCAGCTAGTAAATGGGAGGCTCTTATTAGTGACCCTTCTCGCCCCTCATTTCTTGGACACTAGTAAGAATTTAAATGGAGCAGTTCTGAGCCAGCCTAAAATA